>BROG01000033.1:1770000-1957500 GCA_030159075.1 Atrina japonica
AGCATTTTCCTACACTAGGTAATATACGGAACTCAAAGCGGCATTTTCCTACAGTAGGTAATATACGGAACTCAAAGCAGCATTTTCCTACACTAGGTAATATACGGAACTCAAAGCGGCATTTTCCTACAGTAGGTAATATACGGAAATCAAAGCGGCATTTTCCTACACTAGGAAATATACGGAAATCAAAGCGTCATTTTCCTACAGTAGGTAATATACGGAACTCAAAGCGGCATTTTCCTACAGTAGGTAATATACGGAACTCAAAGTGTCATTTTCCGAAACTAGGTAATATACGGAACTCAAAGCGGCATTTTCGTACAAGATAATATAGAAACTCAAAGTTTTTTTTACAGGATATTACATAAGAAACTCAAAGTGACATTTTTCTGCAGTAGGAAATATAAGGAACTCAAAGCGACATTTTCACACAAGATATACATGTATAAGAAATTCAAAGCGTTTTTTTTTCTGTAGGAGATCATACACGGAATTCAACGCAGCATTTCACCTCGGGAGACGTACTCAAATCGGCTTTTTTGCAAAAAAGTTCATATACGGATCTCCTGCATTTTCCTGCAGGATATTACATAAGGTACTCAAATCGGATTTTTTGCAGGATATCACGTAAAGAACTCCAAACTGCTTTTTTGAAGGATATTATATAAGGAACGGCTTTTTCTGCTGGACATTATACAAATAATTCAAAGCGGCATATTGCCTCGGGATATTATATAAGAAACACAGGGTGGCATTTCCCGCAATAGGTAATATACGGAACACAAAGCAGCAATTTATTTCTGCAAGGTATTTCATAAGGAACTAGGAGTGTCAGTTTCCTTTGGAAGGTCATGTACGGATATCAAAGCGGCATTTCCTGCAAGAGGTGAAGTGGCTTAGGTACAATTTAGAGATCTTATAACCGTTTAATTGGGAATGTAGTTTTAAAAATAATGTTATGAACGATATATTTTTTCTTACATGTAATGGAAATATCACAAAAAGATGTACATGTATAATGTTATGAACGATAAATACAAGTAATGGAAATATCGGAAATACATGTATATAGATAGATGAACGAATAAACAATTGAATTAATCAAATAAACAGAATTTATGAAATTCTTTGAAATAGTACAATATTTCTTTTGATAACATATACATAGTATACAACAATTAAATCTATTGTAAACATATATACAATAATGAAATGTATTGTAAACATATATACAATAATTAAATCTAGTGTAAACATATATACAATAATTATATGTACTGTAAACATATATACAATAATTAAATCTATTGTAAACATATATACAAAAATTAAATGTATTGTAAACATATATACAATAATTAAATGTATTGTAAACATATATACAATAATTAAATGTATTGTAAACATATATACAATAATTAAATGTACTGTAAACATATACAACAATTAAATCTATTGCAAACATATATACAATGATTAAATGTATTGTAAACATATATACAATAATTAAATGTATTGCAAACATATATACAATAATTAAATGTACTGTAAACATATATACAACAATTAAATGTATTGTAAACATATATACAACAATTAAATGTATTGTAAACATATATACAAAAATTAAATGTATTGTAAACATATATACAATGATTAAATCTATTGTAAACATATATACAATGATTAAATGTATTGCAAACATATATACAATGATTAAATGTACTGTAAACATATATACAACAATTAAATCTATTGTAAACATATATACAATAATTAAATGTATTTTAAACATATATACAACAATTAAATGTATTGTAAACATATATACAACAATTAAATCTATTGTAAACATATATACAATGATTAAATCTATTGTAAACATATATACAATGATTAAATCTATTGTAAACATATATACAACAATTACATCTAGTGTAAACATACATACAATAATTAAATGTACTGTAAACATATATACAATAATTAAATCTATTGCAAACATATATACAATAATTAAATGTAATGTAAACATATATACAATAATTAAATCTATTGTAAACATATATACAATAATGAAATGTATTGTAAACATATATACAACAATTAAATCTATTGCAAACATATATACAATAATTAAATGTATTTTTAACATATATACAATAATTAAATGTATTGTAAACATATATACGATAACTAAATGTATTGTAAACATATATACAATAATTAAATGAATTTTAACATATATACAATAATGAAATTTATTTTAGATATATATATACCACAATGAAATCTTTTGTAAACATATATACAACAATGAAATCTATTGTAAACTTGTATACAATAATAAGATCTATTGTAAACATATATACAATAATTAAATCTATTGTAAACATATATACAATAATTAAATCTATTGAATATAACAATGCAGAGCAGTAAACATGATTATGTTCATATTATGGTGTGTCACCGTGACCTGAATCATGATCATTATCGTCAGATTGTAAAGGTTATTCGGTGTGGGTTTTGTTTGTATTTTCTCAGACATGTTAGGTGGATATAGGTTTTATTTGTAGAATAATCTTGGAATCATATACTTTTCATTTTGTTGACTAAATGTACATAATCGTGGACTAAAATTCTATAGAGCAATTTCGAAACCATGATATCATATGATATTAATCCGCCAAATTATCTGAAATCTATGTAGACATTGGCGACCATTTAGATCTCCATAACGATGTAAATAATGATGCAAGTAGTAAATTCCCAATATGACTTACAGAGTTATCTTTCTTTTACCATGCTTAACTTTACGTTGTGTTCCTTATGGTGAAATAAATAAATGAGAAGCCTGGCTTTATTAATTGGAGAGTACCCGTTGCACTGGCATTAGGAATAGTTATTATTTTAATGTTCACTTACATTTGTAAATAAATATATTTGCAAATAATATGTCCCAAAAAATATGAAATCATAGGTTTTCAAAAAAAATGAAAAACTCATGAAATCAAAAGCCTGCTTCAGTACATTTTCTGCGTCGTTAAAGGTCAAATATGAAATAACGTTATGATGGAATCTAATGTAATAAAGACTTCAATGGATATTGCATTTGGAATACAATCATGAAAAAACCTAATGCACTTCATAACCCTCATATGTTCGACATTATAGTAGAATCAAAGGCATAAATCCACAATGATGGCAATATACAAAACGACCAATCAAATATCACGTGAGTCTTCCCGGGAACACGTCGGTAACATTTAGGTATTTGATCTGATTGGTCATTAAATGAAAAAATTAGTTTTGCCATTAATAGGTGAAATAAAGGTGATAAAAAAGATACATGAATATTGGTAGTACTTTGGAAATTATAGGGTTGACGGTTGAAAATTGAAAGGGAGGGGTCATATGAGAATAGATATTTTCCTTTGGTGACTGTACATTGTAAAAATAACGAGATTATCTATTCTAAAACAAAGAATCCAGGAATAATGTGAATACATTCGTACTGGATATGTATACGTGATACTAAAGATACAGACTGATTTCAAATTGACAAAAGTTTTCTGGAATCCGTGTGGTTAGAGAGCTGACTTTTATATTTGATTTTAAAAATAAATGCACGATATTTTTACAAAACAATTATACCATTACAATATAAAAAGATATTGATCGCAAACAAATTTGTTTGATTCAGAGGCTGGGTATTTGTTTTGTGTATAATATAAACAAGCAATAATTTATATATTTATATTAAATAAAAACTGGAGTAATAGGTTCGAAATCGGCCCTTCCCAATGCAAAACCTAAAATCTTTCTTAAATAAGATTATCACAATTTTCAGAATACATGTTAACATAGTTGTCAAAATAAATATGTGGAAATCTGTTTTGATACACAAATTATATTTAATACCACACATATTATACAAGAAAAACATTAATACTACACCGAAAGTGGAAAACAACCAAAATATTTTTACAATAAAACCATTATTGTAATACATGCCTGTTAGCAAATATAAACAAAAACAGTTATAGTTTTGCACAAAGAGGCCAAAACAATGTTTAAGCTGATCATTTCTGTTTAAAATACTTCATCAGTTAAGCTCGAATATATATATATATATATATATATATATATATATATATATATATATATATATATATATATATATATAAATATATATATATATGATATTAGTTTTTCTTGGTACAGCGATAAATATTTAAATAAAAAAGTGTAGAACATCACAATTTCTTTCTTTCTTTCTTTAATCCGTGAGCGCTTTCACCATCGTGGTTCTTCAGACGGAAACTGTAGTTACTAACAGTTACTATTGTTTATTGTTAAATGACGTTCTAGTGACGTCACGCGGGTAGCAATAATTTTTACAGAATTATATATTAAATATATAGATTATATAAATCATATAAATTATTTAAATTATTTTCTGTTAAGTTCTGGATCGAATATTTTGATAAAATAGTCTTCTTTTGCTTTTCTGAGATTTTCGTTATCATTCCACATTTTATAAAAAGGAAAAACTGGTTGAATATTGTTTGTAAGGAGAATATCTACCTTTTCTCTATACAGGCGAGTTTGTTCCTCCATATCTCGGAACGCCATAATATATGAGTCATGTTTAGCAACCTCTTAGATTTAATTTTAAAGCCATTATGCAAAAAAGTCCCAAGCTTTATAAGGGACGATATGGACTTTTTAAACTTTATACCGGATATAGTACATCCAGACACATTACTAGTTAGTTTTGATGTAACGAGCTTATACACTAATATCCCTCATAATTTAGGAATTGAAGCCGTGCATTTTTGGCTGAAAAGATATCCGGAACAGATTAATCAGAGATTTCCGATACAATTTATTCTGGAGGGACTAAGGTTAGTACTAGAAAACAACCATTTTCATTTTGACAATTCATATTACCTCCAGATAAAGGGAACGGCAATGGGCACTAAAACTGCCCCTACATATGAAAACCTTGTCATGGGTTTTCTTGAGCAAAAACTCTACAGTGAATTGCCGGAAATTTTCGACGAAAATTTTGGACTTTACATCAAGGAAAATTGGAAAAGATACCTCGATGACTGTTTTATTTTCTGGAATAAAACGGAAAAAGACCTAGAAAAATTTCACTCCCTTATCAATAATTTACACGAGTCTTTAAAATTCACAATGGAAAAGAGCGATAAAGAACTCCCGTTTCTAGATATTTTGATTATTAAAAATGGCGAAAATATAATTACTGATTTATATTGCAAGGAAACGGATACGCATCAATATTTAGATTTCCGCTCTTGTCACCCGTCTCATACCAAGCGGAACATCCCGTTCAACATGGCTCGAAGGATATGTACCATTGTTACCAATGAGAATCTACGAGCAAAGAGACTACAAGAACTTAAAACGTATCTTACAAAACAAAATTACCCGAGACAATTAATCAACTCCGGGATAGATAAAGCAAAACAACTGCCAGTTTCAATATTACGTATCACTCGCAAAAAGGAAAACAACGACTCAGACGATATTCCATTTGTTGTTACACATAACCCAAGAAATCACAACATCCTATATACCGCAAAAAGATTTTTCCCAATTTTGGAACAATCCGAAAATATGAAAAAATTATTTAAAGAATCACAAATAATTAACAGCCGACGACAGCCACTGAACATGAAAAAACTATTAACCAGGGCCAAGTTTGCATCAAAAGAAACAAATCGGGTTCAAAAGTGTGGAGATCCTCGTTGTGGGACATGTGATTACATTGAAGAAGGCGAAAAAATAATTTTAAAATCTGGCAAAATATTACGGGCGAATGCCACCATGAACTGTAAATCGCTAAATATAATATATTGTGCAACATGTCCGACATGCGGGGAAAATTACATTGGACAATCGGGAAAATTAAATGCAAGAGTAAGAGTTCATAAACAACAAATTTAGGGACCCAAGTGTCCGAAATACTCCCTGCAGTGAACATTTTGCTAACTGTGGAAAAGGAAAATTCAAAATTTTTCCTTTTTTATAAAATGTGGAATGATAACGAAAATCTCAGAAAAGCAAAAGAAGACTATTTTATCAAAATATTCGATCCAGAACTTAACAGAAAATAATTTAAATAATTTATATGATTTATATAATCTATATATTTAATATATAATTCTGTAAAAATTATTGCTACCGCGTGACGTCACTAGAACGTCATTTAACAATAAACAATAGTAACTGTTAGTAACTACAGTTTCCGTCTGAAGAACCACGATGGTGAAAGCGCTCACGGATTAAAGAAAGAAAGAAAGAAATTGTGATGTTCTACACTTTTTTATTTAAATATATATATATATATATATATATATATATATATATATATATATATATATATATATATATATATATATATATATATATATATATATAACAATCAGATTGAATTTTGTGTTTTGAATTGAAGATCAAATTTATTTAGTAATTTTGTAGTTTCTTGTTATTTTCACTTAGATCTAGTTCTATTCACAGTTATCACCATACTAGTAATTTATAACATTTCTTTCATTCTTCGGTTGCGTGTGTGTGTGAGTGGGTGTTTGTGTGCGACTGTGTATGTGTTCGTTTTGTCATTTTATTTTAATCGTTTTGTCCTGATATAGGGACATGACGTCAGGAAAATTTGACTCACATTTTGTCCGTGTCGTTAGTCATTTTCGTGCTTTATATATATATATATATATATATATATATATATATATATATATATATATATATATATATATATATATATATATATATATATATATATATGATTTTTATGTTACAAAAATCTAAAATTATTTTTTATATAAATAAATAGATTAAAAAATAAATAGATTCTCACTTAATCTTATCATAGGTTAAGACTTACCATTCAAATCAGCTGTTATCATGTCATGTATAAAATGTACTAAACTTATATATAATATTCTCATAAGACTAAATCGAATATATCAACAGCCAAAAAGGGGAAAATAAATTTGGGGAATAACCTATATTACAAAAGAATTTATTATGTACCATATAAATTATCAAAACGTCCTAACCAAATATTAGCCACAAATAAATATCTGCAAATAAATGTAACCGACAACAATCTATGTGACCACTGTAAAACAGAACCCAGAACAATAAAACACTTGTTCAGGAATTGTCCCAAAACAAGACAATTGATTTTAGACGTATCATAATAGCTTAATATGTATTGAATTTAAATATCACATTTACAGAGATAGATATGATCTTTGGAATTATTGAAAAATCACAATGCTGTGAAGTATAAAATCGCATTATTTTTACATTGGAAAAGAACATATCTTATTATACAATATAAAATACAAACAAAAAGAATTATCTTTGAACCAAGCGTAATCAGCTGTTATAAACATGATAAAACTAGAATTATTGAGAACTAGATCATATATGGATATTGAACCGTTTAAAAGACTGATGTAATAATATGCATGCTATTTTACATTTAACAATATATAGCCACAATTGTAATATGTCCTAACGTTTGGCAATAAAACAACACACCCTACTAGGATCCCTGACACACCTAATCATCATTTCTCTACTGAATATACACATAGGCGTCGGAAGCAAATTGAAAGTGGGGGGCTAAACCAACTTAAAACACACACACGCCAGAAGTGGGGGGGGGGGCTAAACCAACTTAAAACACACACACGCAAGAAACGTCTTGGGGCTAAGCCCCAATTTTCAACACCTATGCCTATCTTTGCAAAAAAGTGCGGGGGCTAAGCCCCCCCCCTAGCCCCCCCCCCCCCCCCCCCCCGGCTCCGACGCCTATGATACATATATACTTTCAAAACTTGTCTTCAAAAATATATTGGTGAAACGTAAATAACAACAAACTTAAATGTACCTAAAGAGGTTTCAAAGAATGTTCAGTATGGAACAATATATTCCCAATGTATTTTATATTGAAACAAAAACTCAATTATAATTGTTAATACTCGTTGTCCTCAAAATTATGTTGAAATGTAAATTTCTATAAAATTACATGTATTTATTGAAATTTCAAAGAATGTTCAATATTAAACAATATATTGCAAATATGTGTTAGACTGAAATAAATACTAATTGACAGAAACGATATCGTCTTGAGCATTATAACTTTGGTATTATGTTTATAATATTTATAATTCTTGATACTTTGAAAAACTTTTAATAGTACATGTAACGCACATTCATTAAGTTTCCTGTATTTTGAACCAAAGTCAATAATTACATTTGAGAATAATATTCATGAATGCAAATTGTGAAAGATGATCAGAGTTCCTCAACTGATTCTTCTTCTTGTAAGTTGCGGAGGACAATAAAATTTAAAACAAAGAAAGACAAAAAGGCCACAACAAAAACTTCAAGCTGATCGTTCCTGTCAAAAACATTTAAATAGTTGAGCTTGAATTATATATATATATATATATATATATATATATATATATATATATTATATATATATATATATATATATATATATATATATATATATATATATATATATATATATAACTAGATTATCATAAAAATTAATGTGTGTGGAAACAATTCCTACACAAATGAGTGATGTTGCAAGACATGTTTTAAGGGTAATTTAAGAAATTATCACATTTTAGAATATATTATGTGACAGAGACAAGTAATGTTTGATAATTAGGCATGTGCAGTAGTATGATAAAATATATGTTAACATAATTTAAAAAGAAAAGCAACAACAAAAAGACACTTCGTCATTATATCCTAATTCCAATGTAAAATCGTGAAATTTGCTCAACAACACTCTGGTTCAACAAATAAATACACTGAAGTTGATATGAAAAAGATGCTGGAATTTCTAATAGACAATACGTATATAGTGTATGGAGACCAGGTCATTCGGCAAACAGTCGGCATTCCAATGGAACGAATGATACTCCTTTTTTGGCCGATCTGTTCCTTTTTTCATATGAATTGTGACTTCACAGTGAAATTTCTGAATCAAAAGAAGAAAAAAACAAACTTTGACTCTCAATCATTTATATATATGGACAACGTTTTGTCAATTAATCATGATAATTTTCATATGTGAATGCCAAAAAATTAACCGAACTAGAAATTAAAGACATTACAGAATCAAACACATACGCTTCAGACGTTTTACTAACGGCAGAAACAGACGGGGAATTAACAACCAATCTCAATGACAAATGTGGTGATTTAGCCTTTCTTTCTGTTAATTTTCCTCAGTTGTAACATCCCTTTGTCGCCTGCATACGGTGTTATTATCTCACAGACGATCCGTCATGCCAGGACGTGTTCAACATGTGAACATTTCATATACAGAGACAAACTACTTACTGATAAGTTGTCAAGTTGTTACAAGGATATCAGAAATCAACATTTCACAATTGTTAAATGTTCAGTTACCTGTTTGATAGTGGTTTTGGGATCTCTGATACTAATTATGGCGAAGGTTTATTTCTCTTTCTGGCATTTAAATATGACTGTGTACTGGCGTCCAATGTGACTTGTCATCAGCAAATGCTTTCTCCTTCATCATGACATCGAATTCCACGTCTGAATTTCTTGATTTATATTTCTGCTTATTGATAAATAGTAAATCTAAATGTAAGGGTGATAAAACATTTAAAAAGATGGAAAATAAATGCAAATTGTTGCCATAACCGATTAATTGGTAAGTATAGTGTTTATATATATATATATATATATATATATATATATATATATATATATATATATATATATATATATATATATATATATATAATCATGTTGATCGTATTTATACCGATTTCACACTGATACTTTATGCATCTATAGAAGAATAATTATACCATATTATATCCGGTCATCTACTGTTATTTGCTCTATTAAAGGGGTATAAGCCAAAAACATTCTCTTTTTTGTACCATTCAGATTAATATACAATTACAAAAAAGTAATATACACGGGAATAAAATTCTTAAAATCCTATATATTTTGTGAACATTGCTCGAGAAACTGAGGTTTGGCTCTTTTTTAAATTGCCATTCAATAACTGAAACTTATTTGTATATGGATACGACACTGGACTGTACCCCATTTCCACAAAATATAAAGAAATAAAAGATTTCTTTATGTCTGTGTACAGCTCTTATTTGTTATTGTACATCAAGTTAAAATAGAAGTTTTTTTTGGTAAACACAGCTAATGCCTCCTTAAAGGAATCATAATTTGTTCTTCAATTGTTTTCTTTTTTAATGCTTCTATTTTTTAATATATTTTATAAACTGTGATCGAAGTTGTGATAGACGAGTAATTTTCAATTTTCTACCACATTATAATCACCAGAAATTATACGTAGGATTATCAAGGACATGTTAAAATATTATCAACTATACAAAAGTTATAGTTATAGAGACCAGAAATTATACGTAGGATTATCAAGGACTTGTTAAAATATTATCAACTATACAAAAGTTATAGTTATAGAGATAGAGACCAGAACAAATGCTCGGGACGATCGTTTCTCTCAATAAGACTTCATCAGTTGAGCTCAGACTTGATATAAACACATATTTCAGAAATAATAAGTGGTATCATACAAGACCAAATGATAAATCTACATTTATTACCAAATCCACCAAAGAGTATCCGCTGTAAAATTAATATTTTAGCTTTGAGAAGTTAAGAATTTAAATGGTTAACCTTTGATGGACGAAGATGAATTGAGTTTTGTCAACGCTGGGAATAACAAAACATTTCTCAGAATAATAATGGTTTCGCTATGGCTTTAATAGACTTCTGAATAGACTGATCTAATAAAATTTCAAAGATAAACAAAGAAACCCATGATTCGTTATAAGAGAAACCTTTATACAAGAGTCACAATTCTTTGTAAGAGAAATCCTTATACAATGGTCACAATTCGCTATAACAGAAACGATTACACTATAGTCACAAGGGTATGCATAACTTTTTATTGCGTATTCCTAATGCATTTGCTATTTTCTATTATTATAATACCATTTAAATTCCAAGTTTTCTAAAGCTAAGAAAGTTATCTTTTTTACAGTGGTTACTTTCAGACGGATTTCGGCTATACTTTTAGATTTATTATTTGAACTTGTATGATACCACTTTCTCTACCCCGAGGGTTTACATAAACCTAGTACCTGGTATTTCGGTACCAGCTGTTCATCTTATACTAAAGTAATATTTGGCACTGTTAACACTATTTAAATTCGAAAATTGTCCAAAGATAAGATAGAGATATTATTTGGCCTTGTAACCACTTTATCTTTAGAAAATACACATACTTTTCAAATTGGAGCTCAACTGATGAAGTCTAATTTACAGAAACGATATCGTCTTGAGCGTTATAACTTTGGTGTTATGTTTATAATATAATACATATACATTTTAAATTAGAGCTCAACTGATGAAGTCTAATTGACAGAAACGATCGTCTTGAGCATTATAACTTTGGTATTATGTTTACAATATTATAAATGATTCTTTATGTTGTACAGTTTCAATTTATAAGTTTTATAGAATTATTCGTGATTTTTGTTTTGTTGTACGTGGATTACATGTAAAAAGACGTAAAAATGCCGTTTATGAAGGCTATTATTGACGCATGGATACACACTGAAATTAGGTTGACAGATATTTCTTATTGATTGCTGGGCTTACTGGGAGTTTCTCAGCGACGTCCGAGGTATGAGAGGTAGTGGTTGGCATGACCACTTACATGTACTACGGGATAAACACACATTTTTGGGTTATATTTGTTATTGACTGCTGGGCTTACTGGGAGTTTCTGAGCGACGCCCAAGGTATGGAATGTAAATGTGGGCATGACCTGTTAAATACACTATGCCACATATGCCATAGACCTTCAGAAAGGGGACAACTAGGCTAATAATGAAATATTAGGACAATATTTGGTATTGACAGCTGGGCTTACTGGGGGTTTCTGAACGACGCTCAATGTGGGGGGGGGTAGAAATGAGCATGACCTCTCACATGCACTATGCCACATATGCGCTTACGAGACTAAAACTGATACTTTGGGACCATATTTCTTATTGTCTGCTGGGCTTACTAGGAGTTTCTAAGCGACGCCCAAGGTATCGAAAGTAGAAGTGGCATGACCGTCTACATGCTCTACGATTCCACATCTGCCCTTAACCCATAGGGAGAGGAAAAAGAGGATAAAACTGACATTTTTAGATCATACATTTTATTGACTGCCGGGCTTACTGGCAGTTTGTGGTAGACGCCAACGGTATGCAAGGTAAAGGTGGGCATGATCTCTCACATGCACTATGCCATATATGCCCTTGGTCCTCAGGAAGGGGACACAGGGGCTAAAACTGACATTTCGGGATAATATCTGGTATTGACTGCTGGGCTTACTGGGAGTTTTTGAGCGACGCCCACGGTATGGGAGGTAGAGATGGACATGACCTCTCATGCACTGTGACACATATGCCCTAAACCCTCAGGAAGGGGGCAAGGGGGCTAAAACTGTTATTTTGGGACCATATTTCTTATTGTCTGCTGGGCTTACTAGGAGTTTCTAAGCGACGCCTAAGGTATGGGAAGTAGAGGTGGCATGACCTCTCACATGCACTATGTCATATATGTCCTTGACCCTCAGTAAGGGGACACAGGGGCTAAAACTAACATTTCGGGACAATATTTGTTATTGACTGCTGGGTTTAATGGGAGTTTCTGAGCGATGCCCAAGGTATGGGGGTTAGAGATGGACATGCACCAAGCCACATATGCCTTCAGGAAGGGAACTTAAATGTTGGGATTATATGTTTATCAACTGCTGGGCTTACTGGGAGTTTCCGAGTAACTTCCAAGGTAATGGAAGTAGAGGTTGGCAAGACCGTTCACATGCAATATCCCAAATCTGTCCTTGACCAACATAATGGGGAAAAAGAGGATAAAAGTGGCATTTTCGGACCATATTTGTTATCGACTGCTGGGGTTACAGGGAGTTTCGGGGTAGAGGGGCATGAACTGTTAAATGCAATATGCGTTATATGCTCATGACCCTCAGGAAGGAGACACGGGGGCTAAAACTGACATTTCGAGGCGATATTTGTTATTGACTGCTTGGCTAACTCTTAGTTTGTAAGCGACGCCCAAGGTATGGGATGAAGAGGTGGGCATGACCTCTCACATGGTGAAATGCACTATCCCACATATGCCCTAGACCCTCAGGAAGGGGTTACGGGTTAAAACTGATATTTCGGGACCATATTTGATATTGACTGCTGGGCTTTCTGGGTGTTTCTGAGCGACGCCCATGGTATAGGAGGTAGAGATTGGCATGTTCTCTCACATGCTGTATGCCACATATGCTCTAGACCCTCAGAAAGGGGACAAAGGGGCTAAAACTGACATTATGGAACCATATTTCTTATTGACTGTTGGGCTTAATGGGACTTTACGAGCGACAAAGAGGAAAAACTCGCATTTTCAGACCATACTTGATATTGACTGCTGGGATTACTGGGAGTTTCTGAGTCACACCCAAGGTATGAGAGGTAGGGGTGGGCATTACCTCTCACACGAACAATGCCATAAATGCCGTTGACCCTCAGGAAGGAAACACAGGGGCTATGACTGACATTTCGGGACAATATCTGGTATTGACTGCTGGGCTTACTGAGAGTTTCTGAGCGGCGCCAAAGGTATGGAAGGTGGAGATGGAAATGACCTCTCACATCCACTATCACACATTTGCCGTAAACCCTCAGAAAGGGGGCATAGAAGCTAAAACTGATATTTTAGGACAATATTTCTTATTGTCTGCTGGGCGTACTAGCGGTTTCTAAGCGATGCCCAAGGTATGAGAAGTAGAGGTGGCATGACCTCTCACATACACTATTATCCCACATCTGCCCTAGACCTACAGGAAGGGGACAAAAAAAGGATAAAACTGGTATTTATGGACCATATTTGTTATTGACTGCTGGGCTTACCGGGAGTTTGTGAACGACGCCAAAGGTATGCGACCTAGACGCATGGAGGACCTCTCACACGCGCTATGTCATATATGTCCTTGACCGTCAGTAAGGGGACACCGGGATTAAAAACTAACATTTCGGGACAATATTTGTTTTTGATTGATGGGCTTAATGGGAGTTTCTGAGCAATTCCCAAGGTATGGGAGCTAGAGATGAACATGACATCTAACATGCACTATGCCACATATACCTTAGACCCTCAGGAAGGGAACAAAGGAGTTAAAACTGAAATTTTAGGACCATATTTCTTATTGTCTGCGACACCCAAGGTATGGAAAGTAGCATGACTTCTCACATGCACTATGATCCCACATCTGCCCTAGACCCATAGGAAGGGGACAAAAAGGATAAAACTGGTATTTATGGACCATATTTGTTATTGACTGCTGGGCTTACCGGGAGTTTGTAAACGACGCCAAAGGTATGCGACGTAGACGCATGGAGGACCTCTCACATGAACTATACCATATATGTCCTTGACACTCAAAAAGGGGACACAAGGGCTAATACTAACATTTCGGGATAATATTTGTTTTTGAGCGATGCCCAATGTATCGGAAATAGAGGGGCATGAACTGTTAAATGTACTATGCGTTATATTCTCACGACCCTCAGGAAGGAAACACCGGGATTAAAAATGGTATTTCGGGGCAATATTTGTTATCGACTGCTGGGCTTACTGGGAGTGGGAGTGGGAGGCATGGGAAGTAGGGGCGGACATGACCTCTCATGCACTATCCTGCATCTGACCTAGATCAATAGGAAGGGGACACAGAGGAAAAACTGGTATTTTCAGACCATATTTCCTATTGACTGCTGGGCTTAGTGGTTCTGAGCGACCCCCACGGTATAGGAGGTAGAGTGGGGCATGTCTCCTCACATGGACTATGCCACATATGCCCTAGACCCTAAGAAAGGGGACAAAGGGGCAGAAATGGATGGACATGGACATATTTGTTATTGATTACTGGGCTTAGTGGGAGTTTCTGAGCGACGGCCAGGGTATGGGAAGTAGAGGTGGTATGTCCTCTCACATGCACTATGATCCATCATCTGCCCAAGACCCACAGGAAGGTAAGAAAGAGAATGAAACTGACATTTTAGGACCATATTTGTTATTGACTGCTGTGGTTACGATGAGTTTGTAAACGACACCCACTGCATGGGAAGTAGAGGTGAGTATGACCTCTCACATGCACTATCCAAAATCTGCCTTAGACCAAGAGGAAGAGGACAACTGGCATTTTCGGACCATATTTGCTATTGACTGCTGGGCTTACTTGGAGTTTCTGAACGACACCCAAGGTATGGGAGGTAGGGGTTGGCATGGCCTCTCTGAGGCAATATGCCAATATGCCTTGTCTCTCAGGAATTTGACATAGGGTCTAAAACTGATATTTAGAGGGTTTGTTACAATAAATTGTTATTGACTGCTGGACTAACTGGGAGATTCTGAACGACGCCCAAGACAGGGGAAGTAGGTGTGGGTATGACCTCTCACATGCACTATGCCGCATCTGACCTAGACCAATAGGAAGGGGACAAAGAGAATAACTAACATTTCCAGACAATATTTGCTATTGGACTGCTGGGCTTACTGGGAGTTTCTGAGCGACCCTATGGTAAGGGAGGTAGAGTTCTGCATGTCTCCTCACATGCACTAACCCACATATGCCCATGGCCCATCAGAAAGGGAACAAAGGAGCTAAAACTGACATTTCGGGATCATATTTGTTATTGATTACTGGGCTTAGTGGGAGTTTCTGAGCGACGGCCAAGGTATGGGAAGTAGAGGTGGTATGTCCTCTCACATGCACTATGATCCATCATCTGCACAAGACCCACAGGAAGGTAAGAAAGAGAATTAAACTGACATTTTAGGACCATATTTGTTATTGACTGCTGTGGTTACGATGAATTTGTAAACGACACCCAAAATCTGCCTTAGACCAAGAGGAAGAGGACAACTGGCATTTTCGGACCATATTTGCTATTGACTGCTGGGCTTACTTGGAGTTTCTGAACATCCCCCACGGTATGGGAGGTAGGGGTTGCCATGGTCTTTCAGATGCATTATGCCATATATGCCCTTGACCATGAGAAAGTGGACATAGGGGCTAAAAATGATATTTCGGGGCAATATTTGTTATTGACTGCTGGGCTTACTGAGAGTTTCTGAACGACGCCCAAGGCATGGGAAGTAGAGGTGGGCATGACCTCACATGCACTATACCGCATCTGACCTAGACCAATAGGAAAGGGACAAAGAGGAAAAACTGGCATTTTCAGACCATATTTGCTATTGACTATTGGGCTTACTGGGAATTTCTGAACGTCGCCCAAGGTATTGGAGGTAGGGGTAGGCATGACCTCTCATATGCTGTAATGGCCGTGAGTTATTTTGGCCTCATTTTCTGTAATGTTGATAGGAAGGCATCACGTAGCATTCCCTTGACAGCATCATTTTCTCGTTTTTCATCCAGCTGTTTGGAGAACCTCATCAAATTCATCAGCCCCTTCTATGTAAGGTGTACAATTAGGTGAATAATTAGGGCCCGTCTCGGGCAATCCTGGATAACTCATGTTGATGACTGATTCAAATGATGTTCGGTGGCTAAACTTCACTTTATTTTATAGCCGTTCTTCTTATTTATATTTAGACGTTCACGTCAGGCACTTGTCTACCACAAGAAGGGACGCTCCAAACATGGTTTTTTGTTTTTGCTTTGTTTTTATATCACCAACTGACTGAAAGCACAATCTTTAGACAACGTCGATGTTCTGTATAAGCATTATGGACCATTCCAATCTTTTAAACAGATGTCACAACAAAAACACTGAACTTGGTCACTGTTCTCTAAATACACAAATCCTTCTCTGGTAATTCTGTCTGTTAGGTCCCGGTAGATATTTTGGCCAATTATCTTTAAACGTCAGGTACCTGGATTCATGACGGTAGCAAGTCTTATTTTGATATGGAGTTTATTTTTCACAAATGATCCGATATGCCAGGGTGTGTGTTCAACATATGAAGATTTCATATACAGAGGTAAACTATTCACTGACAAATTATTGACACAGGGATATCGAAAACCGCGTTTTATGTCAACGTTCCGCAAATTTTACGGTCGGTATAATAGTCTTGTTTGCGACTACTCTGTTTCACTAAGTGAAATGTTGAGTTGCCTTTTCGTTGGCGGTTGTTGAGACGTCTGTATGGGATCGTGGTACACTATCCGTCATGTTTCGATTCCATAAAGGTCTGACTAGCATTCATGGTCGATGAAAATAAAGTGTCCATACTTTCCATCGTGTCTGAGAGTACATGATCCATTATGTTGATTCACAACCCTTTTTATAAGGTCAATAAAGTCTACTTTAACTCAGATCAAAATCATTCATATTTCCTTCGTTTTTTGTCCTGAAACACAAATTGTATCATCGTTACGTCTACACTATGACCAAAAGCATCCCATGCTAGTTGTCGTTGTTCTTTATGCACATGATACATCATGCCTGCTCGGTTACCATTATTGTCATTTAATTGTAAATGAAAAGTGTCACCGTACATGGGAGACTGACAACAATCACTTAACCATTTTCGAATAAACATTAAAATATCATAAGGTATTTCTTCGTGTTCTACTTTTCGTGGTCATCACCTCTTTCTTTTCACTCCCTCCATCTGTCCTTCCTCTCTTTGTTCTTTGTCTTTTCTCTCTATGGATACTTTTCGTGGACGTCCCCTCTTTCTTTTCACTCTCTGTCCCTGTTCTTCTCCTTCATCTCTCTGTCCTTGTCTTTTCCTGACTCTGTCCTTCTTTCTTTTCTTGACTCTGTCCTTCTGTCTTTTCCATCGTTAACCTAATTCTTTCTCTCTGTTCTTCTCTCTGTCGCTCTTCTCTCTGTTTCTCTTCTCTCTGTTTTCCCCCTTTCAACCCCTTTGGTCTTTTATATCTTCTTTTCTCACGTCTTTTCTCATTTTATTTTATCTTTTCGTTGGTTTCATATTGATAGAAGTCCAATACCAGATGTTGACACAATGACTCTCGGTCATCAACTGACCAAAGTCCTGTGATGCACTTCATTTTATGATTAAACCACACGACGAAATAAAGTTTGGCAATCACTTTTCCACCAAGAAATATTATAAACATAATACCAAAGTTATAATGCTCAAGGCGATCGTTTCTGTCAATTAGACTTCATCAGTTGAGCTCCAATTTCAAATGTATATTTATTTTCTACAGAGAAAGAGGTATCATACAAGGCTAAATAATAAATCTAAAACTATAGCCGAATTCCGTCTAAGAGTAACCACTGTGAAAATATGACTATCTTAGCTTAAGAAAAATTTGGAATTTAAATGGTGTTATCAGTGCCAAATATTACTTTAGTATAAGATTATCAGCTGGTACCGAAATACCAGGTACTAGGTTTATATATACCCTCGGGGACTCAAACGGTCCACCAGCAGTGGCAACGACCTAGTGGTTAAAAATATTATAAACATAATAACAAAGATATAATGCTCAAGACGATCGTTTCTGTCAATTAGACTTCATCAGTTGAGCTCCAATATCAAATGTATATTTATTTTCTAAAGCGAAAGAGGGGGTCATACAAGGCTAAATAAGAATCTAAAAAGTATAGCCGAATTCCGTCTAAGAGTAACCACTGTGAAAAGATGACTGTCATAGCTTTAGAAAATTTTTGAATTCATAAGAAAATGAACTTTACGTCACATGTCATCTCTCAATTGTATTTCAATGGTATCAAAATAATTTTTATTTAATCCCACATAATTATAATGATACGGTTCCCACTGTTGATGATTGAGCGATTGACCCGTTTGAAAAGGGACCACGCGTAATAACGGTAACGATTGTGAACCCACAATCTGACTTTCGGCAATGTTACCATAGACATAGATACGTATAGTAAAACGTTCATGTTGACGATATTTCATTTCCTTTTTCTTGGGATACGTAGATGGGTCCTGGGGAACGGATTCCAAAGGAACGTGAACGGAAACCAGGACATCCATGTAATTATCATTCGATGCTACCGATTCATTAAGTTGGGAAAGATCAATTCACTCAAAGCTACTTCCAAGTCATTATCCATCATACTTAAAGCTTGAGGTAAATGAGTTTTGAATTCTGTTAAGATATTATCAAAAAGGTTTTCATTACTTACAACTTAATTATGCTATCAGGGGAATACACTACCATCTAATCAACGTTCATTCACTATAGACCTCAAAACTGGGGAAAAACCCATCTCCTGTTAGCATAACACCTCTCGTCAACTCACGTAAACTCTCGCCGACTGTGGCGACACTTACTACTGATTTCACACCAAGTCTCAAACCTGGAAAAACCCAAATACCCCCACATCTTTCTAATTCCGGTCATAGACACGCCTCCAAACACAACGATTGACTCTTTCTCTTTATTGTCATGACCTCATTTCCAGTATGACCTCACTACCAGTATGACCCACTTCCGGTGATGACGTCACAGGCGGATCCATAGCGTGCAGTTTCAAATTGAACAATCAGAAGCTAGGATTCTGATGACGTCATCAAAAACTGTTAAAGCGCCACCTATGGCGGCAAATTTGAAACTGCACGCTATCGAGCTTCCTATTACTACTATGGTCATATTATAACCTATTATAACCTTTTTATCATGTGTCTAAATTAAAAATTTTAACATATAACAAGATATAACAGTAACAACATATTTTCTTTTTCCAATATTCTGGTCGACAAAGAATTAAAAATCCTTTTACAGTGTACAGTTTCATGATTTTGGATGGCACCGAACGAGTAGACGATGAAATGTGACGGAAACAAATGACACTCGGAATTCTTTTTTCCATTTCATTGATCGGAATATGAATAGAGAAGTTCCGAACAGGGGCTGTATTACGAGAGTATTTAATGCATGGGGTGCATTACGAGAATAATTAATGCATGGGGCGTGTCGCATATACAAATGTAGTCATATCTAGAATTGTCCGATTCACATAAGATGGTGGGGCGGAGTAACCTTTTGATTATCATACGGATGATTCTAATCACTTTTCGGTTATGACAAGTTGCACGGGAATTTAACGTTTCATTCATAAATGGATACTGTCTTATGTATGGTGACAAGTAGGAACGATTACTCTTGTCAGTATAATTTTAATCCTATGCTTTATTACTTAAAATTTAAACTCGTCCAGGTCAAGAAAGGGTTCACAAGAGTCCGCCAGGTTATATGGATTTTACTATACGGACATATGATAAACTGTATTACATAATATCAAAGTTATCGTTTTTGGAAAAAAATAAAAAAGTTTGACGCAAAATCCAGTTAATATAACTTGGCGGGGCGGAGTAACCTTTTAATTATCATACGGATTATTCTACTAACTTTTCGGTAAAAACAAGCTTTGCGAGAATGAACAACGTTTTTTTCCGGAATCATTTCATTTTTGGTACAGAGAAAAGGTATGCCGAAAAGTAAGTGCGATTACTCTTGTCAGTGTAATTTAAATGTCATTAAGCTTTATTACACGTTCAGGCCAAGAAAGATATTCGCCCGCCATTTTATATGGATTTGAATATAGTTAATATGCTCAGCTCATTTCTTATTACCAAAACAGCAGTTTACGGGAAAGTAGAAGTTTAATCTTACATACGACTGTCAATTATAAATCACTTAACAAACTCCAACTTTAAAGTTACCCCTTTCACTTGCTACCCCAATATCTTGCGACGCAACTTTTTACGACTGAGTAAACGTAGTATGTTTAACATGTTTTGGCATGACTTATTTTCACATAGATTGCGTAATATACTAGTACCCAGAAAAAAAATGTGACCCGGAAGATACCATAATTATCTGAAATTGAACTTCTTTTCTAGGTAATCTTATCATCATAATTATATTGTCAGATCTACACATTGGTGTATCAACAGTGGCTAGCAAGTTTTATTCAAATTTTTGTGTCTATAAGACGGATAAATGGACTACATGTATTCAGCACGGTTGATCTATGTGAACTTTAAGTAAATCATTACGGAAGTAAAAAAGGTCGTTACTTATTCATATACTGAACACTTTTTATTATTTTTTCACTATATACTAGGAAGAAGGAAGAAGTAATGCATGGACGATAGAAAATGTAAGAACATATCACCACGAATCAGGATGGATAAGGTAAGTCTTTTTAAAACAGTATTATGTAATTTTCTGGCTTTACTTCACTGACAAGATTTTAGTAGCATAAGGGGATTTTCATAAAAGATATGATAAAGATACCAAAGTTGTAATTGTACAAAAGAGGCCAAAACAAATGATCAAGACACAAAATATTCCTTTGAATCTCTTAAAAATCGTAATTCCACAAGTCTATCAAAAATCATATTCTACCAATTACTCAACACTATTGTGAATGAGTTAAGCAAGATAAAATACAACTTCATATAATTGTCACTTAAGATATCATGGTCTCGATACTGAGCTATTTTCTGCAATACGTCAACAGTTTTGTCACCATGACAACGGTTATGGGTATCCATTGTATCCATTGCTGTATGATCAATTTTAACTTTCAAGATCAAAAGTTAGAAAACGACACTTTTTGTTTGTAGTATTTTACCTAATTCTATTTCAATACAAACTGATTTCTTGTTTCAGTATCATCTAGGTTAGTATTATTTACGAGAAGAAAATCAGATAAACTACTTTCGGAATATGAAACTTGTAAACAACATCTATATCTAATTATAATGTATACACAGTACACAAATGAACTAGCTTTACCTGCTCTTCATTTTTTCATGTTTTGATTGTGACGTCACGTTTTGTTATTTGATATACACTACCTGGTCTATTTTTGTTTTCGTATCTATATATAAACATTAAATGTTTAGAAAGTAATGTATAATCGTTCACTATCGAAGTTATAATGCTCAAGACGATCGTTTCTGTCAATTGACTTTATCAGTCGAGGTCCATTTAAAATGTATTTATGTTTTCTAAAGAAAAAGTGTTACCATACACGGCCTTATAAATATCTAAAAGTATAGCCAAAATCCGTCTAGTAGTAACCACTGTAAAAAGATAACTATATTAGCTTTAGAAAAATTTGAAATTTAAATGGTGTCTTATAAGTGCCGATTATTACTTTAGTATAAGATTATCAGCTGGTACCGAAATACCAGGTACTAGGTATATGTATACCCTCGGGGACTCAAACGGTCCACCAGCAGTGGCAACAACATAGTGGTTATAAATATCATAAACATAATACCAAAGTTATAAAACTCAAGACGATCGTTTCTGTCAATTAGACTTCATCAGATGAGCTCCAATTTCAAATGTATGTACATTTTTTTTATTAAAGAGAAAGTAACGTGTAATTATATATCATATTTCGTTTACTATCAAAGTAATGTATAATTATATTTCATGTTTCGTTCACTATCAAGTAGGGTTCATCCTTTTGCGGTTACTCCCAATAGTTTTATGTTTTGCTATATTCATTGAACAATGCCAAATAACAACACTATGTAACAATATATCGTGCACATTTATTGATCTAGATATACGGCGATGTTGTTCTTTGCATATTTTGTATCGTTCATTGTTACGATATTTGAGTTGTATTAAGTACTTGATATTCTTATAACATATCTACTCTTTATACTTTATTATCTGGAACCATTCCTGGTTTTTACAACACGGTTTTAATAATGACTCTCGGAAGGCTGTATTGCCCCCCTCCGACGTTGCCTCGGACCATTACAGCCAACCTCAGACCATTATTACAAACCTCGGCGGGGCCAATATGAAAACACCCAACCATTAACATAATAGTTATATAGGAACTAATCCTGGTCCACCCAGTATGAAGAACAAAACTTAAAATTCACTTTTCTATGTCAATGATTTCGATGTGGATCTTCAAAAATATTCCGGAAAGATGAAAATTGTTTTGGAGATAGTATATTTATTTATATTATTGATTCACTTAGGAATAAGGTCGTGACCTTGTAGTCCTAAAAATGGATGCAAAAATATTGTATACCTGGAAAATTTGGCTCCGATTTAATTTTCGTAAGTTTCGTCCGTAGATGAGACGGCAAATATGAAATGAAAGCGAAAATTTCAAGCTAAATGATTGAATTACGGATATCAAGCTATCCACAAAATTGTGGTAAATTAGTGTGAATTAAATACAGGGTCAATATGCTTTCTTTTGTGTAAGCTAAAAAAAAAAAGGGATGGAAATTTTCAGGTAGGCAGTACATAGAAATGACTCTACCTGTAATATATTTTTTTATTGTGCACACCCCGTCAAATTCTAATAAGTCCTTATGGAAAAATCTTACTTGTTCTTTTTATGAAGAACGAATTCTCGTCACAACTGGTACATAAGACTCAAAAACCGCTATCGAACAGGTAACTCAACATTTCTTTTAGTGAAACAGCGTAATCGCAAATAAACCGACCGTTAAATTTGCGGAACGTTGTATATATGTCTTATAAGAAATTTTGACCGTTGTCTTTACATTATATTTATATATACTGAATGATATCTGTTATTATGTACTTAAAATGTATGCTGTTTAGTCGTTAGACTAAAGCAAATAAAACATATGATACCAGTTTAAGCTATCTACTTAAAATATTAACCTTGGTAGATTTTCTATGGCGGGTCACTTTTTCAAGTTACAGTGCACGGATTGTCATGTGCTTAGTTCAAAGTTTACTGATTATTATCTTTTTGGGGGGTGAAAACTTGTTATGTCATATAATTACATCACCTTCAAACAACTTCTATATTAAGAACACGCATTTTTCTTAATTGAAAAAAAAATATCAGATAAATTCTTTCAAAGAACAACTTTTTTACTACATGCAATCTTTCTTCTGTAGTTAACAGATGATTGACCGTGAAATCCAAGTTAACGCTAGTTTACAATGGGTTCGTGGTAAAAAGATATCATAAGCAGTAAAACAGTCAACGTTGACATTTTCAGAAGCCCAGAAACTGTTAACAAATATATCATGAAATACGCAAAACAGTAAACGTTGACATTTTCAGAAGCCCAGAAACTGTTAACAAATATATCATGAAATACGCAAAACAGCAAACGTTGACATTTTTAGAAGGCCAGAAACTGTTGACAAATATAGCATGAAATACGTAATTGTTTCCCATTCTTTCACCTTTTAATCAAAATAAAAAAAACAAATAAATATGTTTTTGTTAGAATTGCACAGCATATAATGCTTTGATGCCTTATCTTTATAATAAAATTTATTTATAGAATATAACGTTATAAATGGCTATACAAAATTCCCCTCTAAAATTCCAAAAGGAAGTTATTTGACTAAATATCTAGAAGTTAGAAAAAGGAGGTTCGAATACGAACCTCATTGTTTTGAAATTGTGTATTGTTTTCTGTAGTAAGGTAAGACTTACATGAACTTTCAAGTTTTATTCAATGTCAAAAGGAGTTAAAGCGATATTTCTTACATTTGTTAATTATAACGTAGTTTAAAGTACCAAATAATAACATGAGAGATGAATCGTGAATAAGAATAATATTGTTACTTGTAGTTGTGTCATTTTCAGAAGGCCAGAAACTGTTAACAAATATATCATGGAATACGCAAAACAGTAAACGTTGACATTTTCAGAAGCCCAGAAACTGTTAACAAATATATCATGAAATACGCAAAACAGTAAACGTTGACATTTTTAGAAGGCCAGAAACTGTTGACAAATATAGCATGAAATACGTAATTGTTTCCCATTCTTTCACCTTTTAATCAAAATAAAAAAAACAAATAAATATGTTTTTGTCAGAATTGCACAGCATATAATGCTTTGATGCCTTATCTTTATAATAAAATCTATTTATAGAATATAACGTTATAAATGGGTATACAAAATTCCCCTCCAAAATTCCAAAAGGAAGTTATTTGACTAAATATCTAGAAGTTAGAAAAGGGAGGTTCGAATAAGAACCTCATTGTTTTGAAATTGTGTATTGTTTTCTGTAGTAAGGTAAGACTTACATGAACTTTCAAGTTTATTCAATGTCAAAAGGAGTTAAAGCGATATTTCTTACATTTGTTAATTATAACAGAGTTTAAAGTACCAAATAATAACATGAGAGATGAATCGTGAATAAGAATAATATTGTTACTTGTAGTAGTGTCATTTTCAGAAGGCCAGAAACTGTTAACAAATATATCATGGAATACGCAAAACAGTAATATAAAAATCTCAGATACCAAAGTATAAATCAATAGGATGTCCAGGACATAGATACAAACCCGGTAAAAATGGACAAACACGGACCTCTGGAAACCAAGAGGTGGGATCAGGTGCCATGGAGGAGTAAGCATCCCCTGTCGACCGGTCACACCCGCCGTGAGTCCACAGTCAAGTCCAATGGAACACGTGAGGAGTGTATCCTCGTCACAATTGGTACAGACGTCTCAACAGCCGCCAACGAAAAGGCAACTCAACATTTCACTTAGTGAAACAGAGTAGTCGCAAACAAGACTATTATACCGACCATAAAATGTGCGGAACGTTGACATTAAACGCGGTTTTCGATATCCCTGTGTCAATAATTTGTCAGTGAGTAGTTTACCTCTGTATATGAAATCTTCATATGTTGTGCACGCCCTGGCATATCGGATCATTTGTGAAATATAAACTCCATATGCAGGTGACTGAGGGATATTACTACTTAAATGTGGAAAATTTACGATGGGAAAGCCGAAATCGTCGCTTTTATCGTATAGCTTAGTTGCTAATTTCCCGTCTGTGTTTATATTAAGTAAAATGTCTAAGTATGAAGCGTGTGTACTTGATTCTGTTGTATCTTTAATTTCTAGTTCGCTGGGATATATCGCATTGACATATGTATGAAAATTGTCATTATTAATTGACAAAACGTCGTCGATATATCTAAATGTCCAATTAAAGGACACCGCTAACTTTTTCTTCTTTTGATTCAGCAGTTTCTGAATGAAGTCTGCTTCGCATGAATAAAGGAACAGGTCGGCCAATAAAGGAGCACAATTGGTTCCCATAGGAATGCCGACAGTTTGTTGAAAGACCACGTCTCCGAACATTACAAATATATTGTCTATTAGAAATTCCCAGCATGTTTTTATATCAACTTCAGTATACTTATGTGTAGAATCAGAGTGGTGTTTGACGAAATAAGTATCCTGATAGCCAATCACTAGATATTTAAATTTTCGGGTACCACCTTTAGTGAAAAAGCAGTTGTCTATGATGCTAAAAAGTCTTTCTTTTAATTTTTTATGTGGAATAGTAGTGTAAAGAGTTGAGAAGTAAACGTTGACATTTTTAGAAGGCCAGAAACTGTTAACAAATATATCATGAAATATGCAAAACAGTAAATGTTGACATTCTTAGAAGGCCGGAAACTGTTAACAAATATATCATGAAATATGCAAAACAGTAAACGTTGACATTTTTAGAAGGCCAGAAACTGTTAACAAATATATCATGAAATATGCAAAACAGTAAACGTTGACATTTTTAGAAGGCCAGAAACTGTTAACAAATATATCATGAAATATGCAAAACAGTAAACGTTGACATTTTTAGAAGGCCAGAAACTGTTAACAAATATATCATGAAATATGCAAAACAGTAAACGTTGACATTCTTAGGAGGCCAGAACCTCATGGTTTCCAGAGGTCCGTGTTTGTCCATTTTTACCGGATTTGTATCTATGTCCTGGACATTCTATTGATTTATACTTTGGTATCTGAAATATTTTACACTTTCATGCAATATTATAAAATCATATTGTATTGTTTATTAGCTTTAAAATATTCGTTCCTAAGCATAAACAACATTACATGTACTATCATTTACACATTGATTACAAATTATATAACAACAAATGTACAACTATATACATCATAATTACACATTGACTGAGTTTATATTATATTATAGACAATATCATATGAAAAAACATAATATGACTAAGGATATCAACTAATGATAATATAATTGTATTCAATGTATCGCACTTGTGTGTTTTAACAACATTCACAAGTAGGCGGCCGTGTAAATTACACTTGTATGTTTTAACAACATTCACAAGTAGGCGGCCGTGAAAATTACACTTGTATGTTTTAACAACATTCACAAGTAGGCGGCCGTGTAAATTACACTTGTATGTTTTAACAACATTTACGATTAGGCGGCCGTGTAAATTACACTTGTATGTTTAAACAACATTCACAATTAGGTGGTCGTGTAAATTACACTTGTATGTTTTAGCAACATTCACAATTAGGCGGTCGTGTAAATACTCAAGATGGCGGAAACCCAGCTGGACGGTGATTTTGTGATTTGTTTGTTTTTGGTTTGTTTATTGTTGTTTAAAGTCCCACTCAAGAATATTTCACTCATATGGAGACGTCATCAAATGCCGGTGAAGCGCTTTAAATTTTGGCCTATGCTCGGCACTTACGGCCATTGAGCAGTGAGGGTTCTTAAACGTGCCGACACCTACTGTCACACGTGACCTCTAGTTTTTACTGTCTCATTCAAAAGACGGGAAACCAACCTGCCGCCGGCGGGACTCGAATTCATGAACTCACGACCTTACGATCCAGAGTCGAACGCGCTATCGACTGAGCCAGGCCGGCTCTGTATTTGTGATATCTTCGAAATAAGATGGATTTTGTGGAGCAGTGACTTGCTCAATCAGGTCTGTTGATATTTTTGTAAGACAGGTGCTATTTTCCCTGTTGATACAAACTACTGATGTTGATTTTTGTGTTTAAAAGTTTGTGAAGCCGAAACATAATCCCCGACATTGGTCAACCCATTGTCGCAGTCGTGTTGAACGCTTCGGCGCATTTGAAATACATGAACTGGGTTAGGTGTAATATTCTTTGCATCTGTTCTGTCTATTGATTGAGAGAATTTCTTATCTCTATTCATTTGCAGCCAGCATCTAATGTGGGCGTAGGGCGTAGGAGTAGGTCTGACAAGCACAAAAAACCTAATTCAACTAATGACTCCATTGTCTCCGAAAACTCCAACAATAGTGCTAAAGATACATTGACGACATCTACAGACGCCATGGTAGTGTTAAATGGCAACAATTCTTTTATTCAAGGAATTCAAGTCAATGCCGCACACTCGCATCATACAACTCAAGAAAACGGTCGAACATTTACTAGTACACTTACACATTCAAGTAAACCAAACGAACAATCTAATTGCGTTGAGAAACTACTTATAAAGTCATGAATTTCAAAATGAATTTGTAAAGCAACCAATCGTCAAAATAAAAATATTTTAACTGATATAATTAAAAACGAAAAAGTTGATCCTATATCTTTTCTTCATACTTTTTTCTTTGTTTGGTTGCTTCAGTTTTTGAAAATACACTTCCTATGAGAATCTCTTTGTTATCCATGCTATGTAAGTAAATTGGGACAAGTGAGTAATCATTAATGTACTCGCGCCTCCCTTCACAAGAGTTATATGAAGGGGAATAACTCCCAATATATATTATTGTAGTAAGGAATAAATGAGTGTGTATTCGTCGATCGGGGAGCCAGACTAAATCGGTATGGCCAATAAACGTTCCCTTTCTTTCACTTCCGCTTTAAAAATTCGAAAGATGGCTGCCATAACCAAAGAAAAATTAATCCGAGTGCAAATATCTGGTAAAATACGGATTAATTTTTATTTGTCTTGGGCATGGATAAATTAGTATGTAAACATAGGATACCGTTACGTTAAATTTAAATGGTCGGTATCAACCATTTCTTTTTTAATCAGCCAAAACCAGCGGTTCAGGGAGATTTAGTTCAGACTTATAGTGAGATGGGGGCCTCCGTTGCCGAGTGGTTAGAGCATTGCGCTTTAAATCACAAGGCCTCTCACCTCTGGTTCGAATCCAGCTAGGGTCATTTCGAATTAAGTGGGAAAGTTTGTCAGTTTTCTTGTGGAAGGTCGGTGGTCTTTACCCTGGTAACCAGGGTTTCTTTGATTTTGATTTGATTTTTTGTTTTATGCCATACTCAACAATTTTTTAGTCATATGATGGCGTCCAGTTTTTATTGGTGGAGGAGAAACCCAAGTTACCCGGGTAAAGACCACCGACCTTCTGCAAGAAAACTGGCAAACTTTCCCACTTAATTCGAAATTACCCTAGCGGGATTCGAACCAGAGGTGAGAGGCCGCGTGATTTACAGTGCAATGCTCTAACCACTCGGCCACGGAGGCCCCCCGGGGTTTCTCCTCCACCAATAAAAACTGGACGCCATCATATGACTGAAAGATTGTTGAGTATGGCGTAAAACAAAAAATCAAATCAAATCAAAATATAATGAGATATGTCAAATATTAACACGTATGGAAGGATGAATGGATCATTCACTAGGAAAATTGGATGTCATAGAAAATAAACTGCTTACAATGGAGCGTGATATGAGCTCCGTCAAGTCAAAACTCTCGACATTAGAGTCTGAGGTCATGTGTGATAATGATACAGCAAATTATGCGAAATTTTCTGTGTATAAACTTTCGGATACGCTAGATCATGTTAATGCTGAGAACAAAAAGTTGATTGATCTAAAGTCTCGATCAATTCGTGATAATTTATTTTTTGTTAACATCCCAGGGAGTCCTGATGAAAAATCAGCTGACACAGAGAATGTGCTAAGGGGATTTCTCGAGAAGGACCTAAAATGGATCCAGAACGAGTTAGTAACATAGGTTTCGAAAGGGTGCATCGTACAGGACCAATCAACAGACCTAGGCGTACTATTGCTAAGTTCATACAAACAACGGGAGGAGGTGAGAAATCAGTGGAAGTGTCTCCGAGGGACGATGTATTATATAAACGAACAATTCCCGCTGTCTATTTCTGCTCAGCGTAAGGCATTATTTCCGATAATGAAAGCAGAACGTGCAAGGGGTCAAAGATTCAAACTAACCTTCAATAAACATTTTATTAATTGTCAGCTTTATACACCCGGTGGGTGATAGTAACCATAACCGTCACTAGGTTGTACAGGGGGATAGACATTCACTTAGTGTGCTATCGTGGAATATAAACAGGTCTTTATTGACCAAATTGTCTGATAATGGTTTCTGTGACATTATTCGTCAGCATGACATTATTTTCCTGTTATAAAAACACACTTATTTTAACGATTACAAAGTTAAACCTGATAGTTAAATGTTGTTCAAAAAGAAATAGAATGCTGCAATTTATTCGCTATAAAATAGGAATTGCGAGGCGAGGCCGATGAGCGACCGTTATTTCACACCTGTACTCCCAAAGCGAAACAATGGACAGATGACATGTAATCAAAACACACACTTTACTCAAATCATAAACATCTCGCATTAATCTTATCATCAAAGACTTAAAGAAAGACACGTAATAAATAGATTTAATAATTAGTTTTAAATTCATTATTTTAGTATCCGTAAAATAATATGCACTTTGAAAGTATAAATAAATAAAATCCCACCAGTAATTTGCACCCTTTCGTTATGTTGTTTAAATAGCTTCACTCATTCTGGTTAACTAGGTAAAGTGAGCAGTCGGGTCGTGCGCACTTGACCAATGACAAGATACCCCTTCTCATATTTCTCCAAAGATGACAACAAATAAACGTTACAAGAGACTTGGCTGTGAAATATTGCTATCAAACTTTTCGAAATGGATGCAAGTGGTCCTGTAAAACGAGCCGAGTGTTCGAATATATATATCCGAGTTGACCTTTGTCTGACTTGTCTTTGATTTGTTATTTCGGATGTGGGGCCACTCATATCATAACAGGTGGACTTGAGCTCCTGTTTGTTTGTAATTTTACGATTTTCTCATGGGGAATTTGGAATTATGTTTGATATTCTCATGTTTAAACTGATAAATTACATGCTTGTGAACTGTATATTAGTCGGCTAAATGTCCAGATAGAGTCAATGAACTTTGTTGATATAAATATTTATTTTGGACATGTAGGTGAGTTATACTCAAACGTCATTACTTCACACCTTTGCTCTGTGCGACTGTAGTTATCTACTCAGAAAACTAAAAAAATATGGCGACCAATGGAAGTAAAACACTGGGGATCCTTCAAAAACGATGTTATTATTTTTTTATTTGATTGAAATGGTTTTAAAGTTGAGATGATAGCTTTAAGTGTGTTCCACGGCTTAATGGTAAAGGGGTGGACTTGTTGTATTATATATACACTTATTGAATGAGTATATAAGTCTTGTAAAGACTGTTGCTGATACATTGATATGGTTGAAAGTGGTCAAATCAGTTTAACATTATTATACTGATATATACCTCTTATGAATAGTAACTACTATAATGACTATGATGTAAATATCTTTGATTTAATTTGATTTCATGTTGTAAATTACAATTATATGTTTTAATAACATTTCACAATTAGGCGGTTTTTCTAAATTACACCTGTATGTTTTCAATCTGATTCACAATTAGGCGGTCGTGTAAATTACATGTATAACTTTCATGATCAATTCAAATTATAACTGATATACAAAAGGGTGGTTTGTAGCTTATGGACTGAAGGTGTCCCTTGAGGTCTAGTTGTGCATATTACATTTCTAAAGTGATCGGAATCCAACAGGCGGCCATCTTGGATTTTGACCAAAGGAAGTTTGTTACCGCTACTTCTCTGAAAGTACCAAAGAGATCTCCTATCTCCTTGAAATTTGACATGAAGGTTCCCCTTGAGGTTTAGTTGTGCATATTACATCTTCAAAGAGATCAGAACCCAACATGGCCGACAGGCGGCCAATTTGTATTTAGACCAAATGATGATTGTTACCGCTATTTCTCAAAAAGCGCTGATGGATTATCATTGAAATTTGTCATCAAGGTTCCCCTTTAGACCTAGTTGTGCATATTACATTTTCAGTGAGATTGGAATCCAATATAACCGACATATTACATTTTCAGAGAGATCAAAATCTAAGATGGACACCTGTTGGCCATGTTGAATTCCATTCTCTGTTCAGTTCAAGTTCAGTTTCGCTATAATCTTGTGAAAAAAGTATTTCACAGAAATATTGATTTAAGTTCAAATTCAGTGTTGAGACACAAAATAAGAGAAAAGAAGAGAAAAGAATAGTCTGTCATAGATCAGACATTCCATGGTGGGCGCCAAGATCCCTCTGGTTTCAGTTTACTGTGTGTTACTGAGTGTATTATTCCTCATTAAAACGTATGATTACCATCAACTCGTATCAGTACTTTCAGTACTTTGATTTAATATACATGTATACATATCACAGAAACAATGACAATATTTATTTTAAGATATGTTCACTAGGCGTTATATATGGTAAGATATTGCATATTTTCATGGAAATCGCAAGAAGGATTTATAAAGTATTATGCTCTCTCTCTCTCTCTCTCTCTCTCTCTCTCTCTCTCTCTCTCTCTCTCTCTCTCTCCATTAGATGGACAACAAATATTTGATCCTCGCTCATTCCAAAATTGTCAGACAATTATTATATTTATATATATTACCATCTGTGAATCTGTTGTCAGCTGGTTACGAAATTCATTCTATATAATTGGCTTATCGGTGGGAGTTTTTCATATGAGGCAACAGCTAAACAGCTGTGTGAGACAAGAAGTAGTTACCTTTTTCTGCCGAGAAATACCAAATGGAATTAAGTTTTTTTTATATTTTAAAATCATTTTGAACGAAACTAGTGATATGGAAAATTTCGAATACTTGTAGGATTTGTTTTGAGGTTATTTTAAAATATTTGACTGCTTGGTGCGGGAAGATAAATGTGTCAGAAAAGAATTGAAAACGAAAATGGCCACTCCCATGGCTATGTTGTATAATGTATTTACAACAAATTTGCATTTGAATTCTGATATATTATTAATGGGATATACCATAGAAAGTTTGAGTGTGTCTTACGAGAAGGGAGGCAGCTAATATTCATTCATGACAACTGAAAGTGGCAAAATTGACATTTTTACCAATCAGCTGGGAACCATGATGACTGATTCGTACGTAACTTACGTAAGTATTTCACACGGCCTGATTTCACACGATGCGAGTGACGAATTGTATCTGACAGGTATATCCATTGATGGCAAATAAATCGACCTGTTTATCTGAGATGCTTGCGTTGCACTAGGCTTAACTGTCTTTTTTCTGTTTAATTGACAAGTAAAAATTTCATTTCTGTGGTCTGTGTTCTGGTAAATATTGACAGATATATTGCGATACGACCTGTTGTTCACTTTAACAGATGTACTCTATCTTGTGTTTCCGATTTCTTTTGTGATTTTTTTGTGGTAATGTATGGCTTTTATGATTAAATAAATAAGAAATAAATATGTGATATCCTATTCTTTATTGATTCGTTCATGCATTCCTACGCCAAAATGTAAAGCGGTTAACAATCGGGTCACGTGAATACAAGTCCTTGAGTATGCGTTGCATCGCTGTATATAGTTGCAATGAAGGGAATTGCAGTCGGTATGTAAATATTCAAACTTTGATTTTCACTTTAACATACTCTATAATATATACACTATATTAAGAGTTAACCATGCATGTTGATCACTAAAACTATTTTTACCCTCATATGTTTATATTGATATCTTGACGACAATCCATTGAACGGTGTCTCATCAATTAATAGAGATATGCTTTACGCTTTGTATTGCAAACAAGCTTGATCTATATTCTTCAATTTTTACAACCTGGTTTACTGTTAAAATGAATGACAACCCTTCCTATAGGTGTTTATTATTATAACTTATTATTATTATTATTATCATTATTAATTTATTTATTTATTTACCTATCTATTTATCAAGTTTAAAAATTTATCCCTTTTCCTTTCGACCATGAATAAAAAGTAAGAAAAAATAAGATTAATACATGATTGTTTGCTGTGGACTGGGAAAGAACATGACTATCCAGAACGAAACCAAGTTGATTCTTATTTCTCCCATATTTCCAGTCTTTACAACAGGGCACACGTCAATAAAACCACGTTCAAACTTAAAAAATTAGATAGTGCGTCTGTGACGTCACAACGCGTGTGATCTGTTTTTCCCGAGGGAAGGAAAGACTGGTTTATCTTCTGTTTATTAATTTCCCGTCAATGTCTATATTAAGCAAAATGTCCCAATAGGAAGTGTGTATGTGTATGTTTGATTCTGTTGTGTATTTGGTTCCGCGGGATATATCGCATTGACAGATGTATGAAAATTGTCATTCTTAATTGACAAATGTCGTCGATATGTCGAGTGTCAAAGTAAAGGCCACCACTAGATTTTTCTTCTTTTGATTCAGAAGATTCTGAATGAAATCTAGTTACAGTATCTAAAATTTATTATCATAACTATTGTAAATATTGGGTTCTTCATTTTAAGTAGCAGTTTCAGTATTTTCATTGGATTGAGAACATAAGATAGATGGACAACACTAGTTCACATTTTCAAAGTACATGTTTATATATTATCGGCAACAAAACTATGGGTTTGTTTTATTTTTATTTCTAGGCAAAAGATTTATCAAAAATGTCTGAAAGCCTTTTAGCGAATACAACTGACATTGAGATGGTTGGGGATAGTATTGTGCAAACAACTCAAAAAATTCGTCTTACAAATGCCAAATTGATGAACAGCTTGAAGAGCCTGGATGGTGGATGTTTCGAAATGACCACAGGGCTTCAAAGCAAAATTTGCGAACTTCAACATGAACTAACAACAATGTCCAATACCATGAACGAGATGAAAAGTGAGAATAAATTCATTTCGATATTTCATCTATCATTTAATGTTCTTTTCTTTTTACTTCATTATATATCATAAATATTTATTTTCAGAAACAGAATTATGTTGGTGTTCATGTTTGCAGACGAGGGATATAGAGTTGGTTAATGTTAACGAGGATAGTACAATGGTACTGTCATGTTTTAATTTTTTGAATTTACTAGGTGGGTGGTAAATACAAAAATTATTTGTATTTACCACCCACCTAGTAAATTCAAAAATTAAAACATGACAGTACAATGCGCCAATGTATAGCAGTTAGGTTTTGGTCAGTGTGATATTTATAAATCAGTAACAATTTTACCGAATAAAAACTTGAAATAGTGTCTCGGGGAAGAAAAAAATTTCTATGGTATTCACAGCCTTGGTTTTCACATCTTAATATTAATTTTATTATCATACCTACTGTCCGCACAGCTTATCCTGTTTATTATATATATATATATATATATATATATATATATATATATATATATATATATATATATATATATATATATATATATATATATATATATATATATATATATATATATGTGTGTGTGTGTGTGTGTGTGTGTGTGTGTGTGTGTGTGTGTGTAATATCACAAACAATGTCATACCAAACTGAACTCAATTTTACTAAATAAAGAACAGACAGCGCTAGACTACATACTGGTACCATTATATATCTATTATCTGATTTGGCATAATTTGGCCACGGCTGAATTTACTTAGGGAGTTAATGCCCTACTTGAGCTTTTATTGTCATCCCAATCAAATGAACTATATAAGTAAAAATTGTATGTCAAATATTGGACCCTGAGATTAATATTACAATTGAAGTAAAGTTAATTGTCAATTGAAAAATATTCGAATTCGAGTTGAAGCCATCGTTACACAGCAGCGTCTGACATTGATTATAAAAGGTGATTTCCAAAGCCATGACGGTCTCGTTGCGTAATGCATGTCAAATTGAAAAGAGAAAAGTATAGCACATCAGTATCTCATTCTAAAAAACAGGAAACAACTTAAACCTAAGTGAAGAGAGGGATAAGGCAGGGCGAAATTTCCCAAACAATTATTACCGCACGTAGTATATCCGTCCTTTGGGTGTACAAGTATAATACAACTGTACAAATATAAGTAACCACAACACTCCAGCTCTGACTGTCTGACTGTAACTAATTTCCACTAACTGAAATAACTGATCTTTTTTACAACAAGTATATATATGTATCGTAACTTCACACATCATAATGCAAGTATAAGAATTAGTAAATCAATTACGATAAGATAATCCCCTATTTGGCTACATCCCAGGTAACTGACATTGATGTGCCGAAAGATTAAATCCTCAAAAGCAAAACTTTGTCTTTTAGCTGACATCTCTAACTTTCCTTTTATCTACAAACTAAATTATAAATTAAATATAGCCGCACGAAGAGCAAATTGTTAACTCGCCGTGTCAACATGCTTGAATAATTGAACTGAATAGATTAGATATCAAATGCCGACTATCAGAATTATCATATCAAAATGCAAATTTTCGTAAAAATACAAATTCTAGATTTTATACAGTGTTACAACGGACAACGTTACTGCCCCACGAATATATTTTAAACAACCAATAGCTCTAAATTATTAATTTGCTTTGATAAATAAATTTGATAATGATATGATCCAATTCTATTATCGTAATAATTTCAATAATGATATCATCATTATCATCATCATCATCATCATCATCATCATCATGTTATGTCATTATTTAACAGTTCCCTAGATCAATTTTACATCATTTAATTTTTATGTTGTTGCACCGTATGTTTATGTACTTCGAATGTTTCATGAAACGAATTTCGTGTTTTATTTCATGGGATATTCGTGAACGATTATTTTCGAACTTTTATAAAAGAATTTTATTCGATTCAAATTTCACTATATTTACATAATCAGAATGAAATCATTCATTAATGCTGTACCTTGAACTCACACACAAAAAGATAATACACAGGTGCCATATAATTTATTATTTAAGATTATGTCGTATATGTACTTGCTGTGTCAGTAACATTTTCATTTACAGAAAAGAATGGAGAAACGAATGATGCTGAATCTAAACAGAGTATACACCGTGATAATCCCGGACGTATGTATCATTGTTACTACTGAAATTTCATCTCTTTCGAAAATTGTTTCAGAATATCATCTATATATATATCAAAAATTTTCTTGCTAAATTTTATATTAGTAAGAATTTATCAAAATCAATCATTGCATCTATTTAAAAGGGTTTACAGTATCTATTTGAAATTTGTCGCATATCTATTATATATTTTTAAAGGAGTCAATTGATCAATTAAAAAGGGGAATAGGTTCAGTGTATCGATTTAACATAGATCACATTTCTTTTTAAAAGGGATCACTGTTTCTATTTAAAACAGATCACTATATCCATATTAAATTGTAAGAAATCAAAATATATCACTTTTTATTTAAAATAAATCAGTTCATCTATTTAAAGTGATCACTGAATGGATTTAAATGGGGTCAATGTATCAATTGAAAATTCATCTGCATCTTGAGGACTACGCCTGATAAAATGATATCAATGCGCAGACTATTGTTTTAAAGACATGAAATATCAGTATTTACCATTAGTTTCTAAATATCATAAACATAATACCAAAGTTATAACGCTCAAGACGATCGTTTCTTTCAATTAGACTTCATCAGTTGAGCTCCAATTTTAAATAGATTTTCTAAAGGGAAAGTGGTATAATACAAGGTGAAATAATAAATCTAATTACAAAGCCAACTCCGTCTAACAGTAACCACTGTAACAAGCTTTTTAAAAATTCAGAATTTGAATGGTGTTACCAGTGCCAAATATTTCTTTAGTATAACGTTACCAGCTGGTCTCGAAATACCAAATACGGAAATTTTGAAAGATACAAATTTGACATTGACTTCAGTTGCATTTAAATATTTATTTTACTTTGAACAAGCATACGGGATGCTTACTCCTCAATAACATTAGCATACGGGATGCTTACTCCTCAATAACATTAGCATACGGGATGCTTACTCCTCAATAACATTAGCATACGGGATGCTTACTCCTCAATAACATTAGCATACGGGATGCTTACTCCTCAATAACATTAGCATACTCAACTCAATGTTTTTCTAATCCTTAAATCCGATTGACTAAACAGGCTGAAAACAGTTGAGAATATTTTCAGACTTGAGAAAATTGTCCTGTTTTATGGTACTCGCACCAGATGGCAACTTTATATTGTCCAGAGTTCCAATTTTTTTAGTTATATTAGTTAGTTTTAGTTTTACATTCTCGATTTTCTAAAGACTAACACTTTGGTATCTGTATTTGTTAGGTGCAGTTATCGATCATTAATATATCTTATTCTGTGTTATTCAACACATATGTTAGTAACATTGGCATTTTGTCGTATATAAATGAATTATAAAAATTGTCATTCAGTGTTGTAGGTAAGCGGAAAATAACCAAGATACATTACATAATACAATGTTGTAATTCTATCTTTTAGGAAAAAATGATAGTGGCTATTACAGTGAGACGATATCTCAAGGGGCAAGCTCTCAAGGTTATATATCTTAATATCTTTATAATCATGATTAACTATTGAATCTACTAATTAAAACCCAGTTTTCATTTAGAGCTATATATATATATATATATATATATATATATATATATATATATATATATATATGTGTGTGTGTGTGTGTGTGTGTGTGTGTGTGTGTGTGTGTGTGTAAAGTTTACAAGATAATTTTCCACTGCTAAGAATATCTACATAACAAAAACTTTGTTTATTCTAGCGCTCTCATGTTTATGACAATCTTCAAGTCTGATGATGTCATAATAATTTTAAGGGAGATAACTTCGTTTGGTTTGTGATATTTTATATGGCTTCAGCCTTTTAGTTTTGTTTTTAGTGTATTTAAAAAGTACTTTTCCTTACAGCTTCGTTTCGATATATTCATTTGATACATTTCGCAAATGGATACATTCAAAATATACCTTTCTCGCATGTGTCTAAAGTTGATTCGATGGTAATTTGCGTGTTTACGTGGATTCATTTCGCTGGCAGTGGACTATTAAACCTTCTGTTAGAGCATTTTCCGTTTGACCAATGTGATACTCATATATATTTTTATAAACTTATATCAATAACGTATTAATTGACATGATAATATTATTGCATTACTCTATCTTGAGTATAATTTAATCATAAGGTTCAGTCATTGAAATAATAATATAACATGTTTTAGAAAGAAAATAGAAACACGCATTTGTCCAATTTTTAAACAACCATATGCGTCATGTCACCACAGAGAAATATAGATAAAATATAATTCAAATTATGCCTGATTCCATTGAAGATGTTGGAAACTTGATAGAAAAGGAGACAAAATGTGATTCCCAAGATCACAAAGAGGGTGGTGGACCAATTACAGAGGAAAGTGGCTATGAACCTGATACCACAGATGGTAAGTGAGGGTATCATAATGATTTATCAGTTCAAAGAAACATGGTGAAGTTAATATCATATTTCTTTGGAGTGATAAACCATAATGTCATCCAAAATTAAGTCAATATGACAATTTCCAAATTTCATAACAAAAAATTCTCAGTTGAAATTAAATACATGTATTTAACTTCTATACAGAACGATTTTCAAAATTGTCAGGTTGTTGGCGGTGTTGTAGAGTAGACACCCCCCGCATAGGGTTTCCCATGGAAGAACGGACCCGGGCCCAACCCCACCCCGGAAAAATGGGCCCAGCATAGAATTTCACCCTAGAAAGAATCAACCCGGGCTCAACTCCCCCCCCCCCAAGGACAAAACGCCCCAGATATACCAATTTTCAAAATAGGCCTAGTATCCGTCCGTTTTCATCTTAAAAAGTTATAAGAAAGGTAGAGACTACATTTCAGTCATATTGATTACAGGTTTTACTCGCCGATTATTTCTTTTTATTATTCAAAAAATAATATTTTATCACCAAGTGACATATGCCGAACTTTTTACCCCGATTTTAAGCGATTTTTGGGGGTAAAATCAGGCATACAAGTCTAAATTTACCACGTTCTACTTAGCACTCTCGGTCTGTAACACCGACAACTCTGTGTATTACTATTAGAGATTGTCTGCCTCTTCGTATGCGGGAAGATACAAACAGCTTCCAATTTACTACAATTTATGATAAGATGAAAATTCTGTATCTATAAATGTCTAGCTCGTGTTAAAACAACTGTTTGGACAACATCAGAACATTTAATACACGTCATTACATACATGAACTATATCATAGCACGCACGCAGCTTTATTTATTCTGGTGGTACTGCGGAGACCAAAAACCAAAGACAATTGCGCACAACTCGATATGCCCGGCTAAAAATTATATTAATTGTTGCATAAATCAATTATTATCCAAATTTAAAGTCTACAAAAATGAATAATTGTTTTTTGACGATTGAGAATGTCATGATATTTTTATACTTAGACTGCATAACCTCCATTATTTTTTAAAAGCTCAACTATTTTCTATTTTGAAATCCGGAAACAAGAGGGGAATTGTATCCCAGGGCAGTTTTCCCGCCCGGGGGGGGGGTGGGGGTGGGGGTGGGGCTCTGTACTGACTTTGTGTATTGGAGTAAATTATATGTTGGGACGCTTTTCATCAATTGGTAAAAGTTGGGCCCGGGCCCGTTTTTCAGGAAAAAAACTATTGGGGGTGGGGTTCTATTCTACAACACCTTAGCCCTGATTACAAACAATGCCTAAAAGTGATGTTTAAGTGAGATGCGGTTTTGAATGGTTTATCCAGTGGGATTAATCCAGTCATTTACGCTTACATGAATCGGAAATGGATAGGAACACGAGAGGGCAATATATAGAATTCACGGTCCTCTGCGCTGCTACGATTACTGTTCGGATTTATCGATAACAAATTGCTACATTAGCGACCATTCAGCGAGTTATATAAAATGTCATTCGTGTGCAGTTAGATTTACGCCAATAAACAAATCTGAGGTCATTACTGTTTGTACATTTAATCAAAACGTAATTAGTGCATTTATCAGTATGGTAACCCAATTAAGAGTTTTAAAATTGTGTTCATATATTTCCCATACACAGATCAAACGGGGAAAACAGATCAAGAGCAACCAGATACAACTAACGACAGTAATATAACGTTAGCTGACGATACATGTGATGTAAACAATGACAGCCGGTGTTGAGAGAGAGAGAGAGAAAGAAACAGAGAGAGAGAGAGAGACTCAAATATTTGATGTTTTTGTGATTTGTTGTGAATTGAAAAAGATACATTGTATTTTTAATTATGACCATTGTATCATTGATAAAACTGCTTGACAAATACAGGAATATTTTCAAATCATTGTTATTTGACTTCAATTGAGAATTTTCGATAGCAAATTCGGAACAAATGTACATTTGCATTAGGAAAGGAGCCTTGTTTTGCCTCTACCATAGAATGTTTTGTATTTAAGGGGAAATGAATGCTGTTATGAATAAAAAAGGAATGTGCTGTTTTGTAAAGTTGTTTTGTATTAAAAATAAACATGTTGTTATGTACAGAAAGGGGATATGCTGTAAGAGATCATGTTGTTATTATGTACTGTACAGAAAACGGATATGTTGTTCACTGGTGAAAGGGAACATGTTCTTGTATATTGTTCTGTATTGAAAGGGAACACATTGTTGTGTACAGAGAGGGAACATGTTCTGTAATAGTACTGTAGTGTATTGAAAGGGAACATATTGTTTCATGTATGTACAGAAAAGGGATATGTTATTTTGTGTTGAAAAAGAACATGCTGTGTACAGAAATGGAAACTCTTGTTCTCTGTTGAAAGGGAACATGTTTTTCTGTATTGGAAGGGAACATGTTGTTGTGTACAGAGAGGGAACATGTTGTTCTGTATTGGAAAAGAACATGTTGTGTACAGAAAGGGAACATGCTGTTCTATATTGAAAGGGAACATATTCCGTATTGAAAGGGAACATGTTGTATTGTATTGAAAGGAAGCATGTTGTTCTGTGTTCTGTGAAAAGGAATATATGTAATTCTGTTTTTAAGAGAAATATGTTGTTCTATATTTTATAAAATATATAGTGCATTTTGTTGGATTGTACTTATGCTGTTTTATATCAGAAATGATATTTTTCTATTTCAAGAGCACATGATGTTCTGTTTTGAAGATTGCATCTTTCTATGTTGAGAGTGCCTGATGTTATGTAAATATAAAGATATATAGAAATATATTTTATCTGTACTGAATTAGAATGTGTTGTTCTATTCTAAAAGTGATACTTTTCCATACTAAAGTATAGATATATGTTATTTGATATTCTAAGGGTGATAAGTCATGTAATAAGCACTGGTCTCCATAGTAACCATTTAGATAATTATGAAAATAATTTGGAATTTCTCTTTGCTGAAATTTATAGGAATGATTTATAAATGTACATAAATGTACATGTATCTTAACTACAAATAACATTTGTCTAAGCAATAACAAATCTATATAATTATTTGAGAGTATCATACAAAATATAATAAAATATCTAATATACTTGCAAATTATAATTTCTTAAAATATGGTAAAAATTTCACGAATTATGTAAAAAATTAGAAGAATCTAAAAATAACATTTTGATGTTATTTAGACTAGAATCAGTTTTACACATAAGTATACTGAAGTTGATATAAAAAACATGCTGGAATTTCTAATAGACAATATATTTGTAATGTTCGGAGACGTGGTCTTTCAACAAACTGTCGGCATTCCTATGGGAACCAATTGTGCTCCTTTATTGGCCGACCTGTTCCTTTATTCATACGAAGCAGACTTCATTCAGAAACTGCTGAATCAAAAGAAGAAAAAGTTAGCGGTGTCCTTTAATTTGACATTTAGATATATCGACGACGTTTTGTCAATTAATAATGACAATTTTCATACATATGTCAATGCGATATATCCCAGCGAACTAGAAATTAAAGATACAACAGAATCAAGTACACACGCTTCATACTTAGACATTTTACTTAATATAAACACAGACGGGAAATTAGCAACTAAGCTATACGATAAACGCGACGATTTCGGCTTTCCCATCGTAAATTTTCCACATTTAAGTAGTAATATCCCTCAGTCACCTGCATATGGAGTTTATATTTCACAAATGATCCGATATGCCAGGGCGTGCACAACATATGAAGATTTCATATACAGAGGTAAACTACTCACTGACAAATTATTGACACAGGGATATCGAAAACCGCGTTTAATGTCAACGTTCCGCAAATTTTATGGTCGGTATAATAGTCTTGTTTGCGACTACTCTGTTTCACTAAGTGAAATGTTGAGTTGCCTTTTCGTTGGCGGTTGTTGAGACGTCTGTACCAATTGTGACGAGGATACACTCCTCACGTGTTTCATTGGACTTGACTGTGGACTCACGGCGGGTGTGACCGGTCGACAGGGGATGCTTACTCCTCCATGGCACCTGATCCCACCTCTTGGTTTCCAGAGGTCCGTGTTTGTCCATTTTTACCGGATTTGTATCTATGTCCTGGACATCCTATTGATTTATACTTTGGTATCTGAGATTTTTATATTTTAACAGAAACATTTGGTTCTCTCTCTCTATAGCCTTGATTAATTAAAGGAATCTACTTTTATGTTATTTTTCCACAAAACTTTTAAATAATATTACTACATGGTGTGATTTAAAATTATATACACTCATTTGTGTTCATATTTATTAGATATAAGGCTATAAAGAACAGTTCAGTTCATATTTAATTTATCTAAAAATTCAAAGTGAAAAGGTTGCTATAATTATGTTTTACCAGTGTGTTTTTTGAATTCGTGAAGTATGATGGTCTACATAGCAACAATAATAAACTAAGTTTAATATCAATATTTACTCTATATATATATATATATATATATATATATATATATATATATATATATATATATATATATATATATATATATATATATATATATATATATATATACCTTGTATTTATCATGCTTATCATAACTACACATATATTATTTTTTCAACAACACAAAGAAAGATAGGATATAAGTTGAATAAAGCTGTAATAAGTGCCAAATTTACAATATGTTCTGGTCTCTATAGCAACCATATTAAATAATTATAAATGAAATTTAGAGAATTTTTCATTTTTATGCAATGGAGGAAGGGGTAGATATTTTATCAACAAATAAATAGGATATATTTGTTTAAAAACAACACCATATATACATATAATGTATATAATACAAATGATTTTACAAAATTGTGGTCTGTTGGCAAATGGTAATTTCTCAAAATATGGTGAAAAAAACATGATTTATCAAACACAAAAGAAAAGTATACATATTTTATTTTTTTGATATGTTTTAGACAAGAGTCAGTTTTACTAGAAATACTTAGAATCATTACTCTAACACCTTGTTAAAAGGAGATAATTTTTACCAAAAATAGTGAATTTTTGCTAATTCTGTGGTAGAATATATCAGCAATCTTGGTAACTATGGAAACAATGCTTACCATTAATTTGTCATTGTGTTGGTTTTCAAAAAGCTTTATAATAGTCATACCTATATGATGTGCTATTAAAAGTTCATATTTATATTCATTTCAATTAGTTCTAACGCTATGAAAAACAGTTCAATTCATGTATTTCATTATCTAAATTTAAAAGGTTGCTAGGGTAATGTTCAACAACCTGAACCTTTATAACATGTTTTTCATATCTTTCTCCGTTTTCGTGCAAGACATTAAGCATTGATCATTTTAACAAGAAAACTTCAACAAACTTGACTATCAATGTACTTCAAATTAAGTCTGAAAAATCACTCCACAGTCTTCTTATTTCATCACATTGGCAGAATAAATGTTTTATTGTTTCCTCGGTGGTTCCACATATATTACATTTATTATTTCTTTAGATAATAATTTAGGGAGAGAATTCTGTGTTGTAGTCTAAATTCGAACCATTGCAGGGTTACATCTTTTGTTGTTTCAAATGGAAATATATTGACATTTCATGTAAAAACATTTTTTATCGTTTTCCCTCTTATATTCTGATGTAGGTTTTATATTAATATTATTAGTCGTTAAAGCATGGTAAAAAAGTTTTTAATCCTGGTATTATTGGTCTTTCAAAAACTTTTGTTGAAAATTGTTTGAAATTTATTGATGTTTTAAAGTGATTTATTGAGTGTCATATACTTGAAGATAATAAAAAAAAATTATTAGAATTTATATTGAATTTATTCTTAAAATCTGTAAAACTAGTCATATTGCCATTTGAAATTGTTTTTATTTTTTATTCCTTTTTCATACCAACATTTTATAAAAAATATGTTTAATACTTATTCTTACTTTGTTATTAAACCAAATTGGTGTGAACAGGAAAGTATTATGTCTGGTAATTTCCACACTATTTTGTTTCACACCAACATTTAAAGACATCCATTAAACGAAAACTCTGGTCCAAAATTTAAACTTAGAATCAAAATACTGTTTTTTAAACATTTCGGTCCATAATTGGTAGATGTTGCTGATATCCTCATCCAGGTTACCTTTAAAGCTTTCATAAATTTGTTAATGTCGATCATTTTAAGGCCCCCTTTGTCATATTCTCATGCAAGAGTTTCTCTTTTAATTTTATCTACAGTATTTTGCCATATAAATCTATGTAATTTAATGGTGTTTGAAATATTTATGGTTTCTTCAGTAAGTTTAGGCAACGAGAGGAAAAAGTGGTTGTGTTTAGAAATAATTAGTGTTTTTATAATTGTTATCCTTCCAATAGAGCTTCCAAATTCTATTGGATCATAGAGATATTAATGTGTATTTATCCTTTTAAATTCTTTGTGTATAATTTATGTAAACCATATCATTTAAATTTGACAGAACATCAATACGTAGAAGGTTGAAATTTGTTACCATCTGTGATGGTATACATCTTTACTAAATATTTTACTTCCAATCCACACAGTTTTTGTTTTATCATTATTTATCGTTAATCCAGATAACTTAAAATATTCTAATGTATCTATTATTTGGAACAGTGATTGTTTTGAACAATCTAATATAAAGGTTGTGTCATCAGTATACTGTGTTATTTTTTGTTCCAAAGATCCAACATGTATTTTTAAATATTCATGTTATTCTTAACTAATATAGCAAGAACCTCTGCACAGAGTATTAATACATAAGGTGAAATAGGGTTCCTTGTCTATAGCTTCTATGTATTGTAAAATAATAAAAAAAATATTTTGAATTATTGTTGATTTTATGTCATTTTTAAAAAGTTTCACGCAACAAATTATTGATGTGTTAAAATAAAATAAATCTAGAACTTTATATAAAAAGACCATGCAACGGAACCAAAAGCTTTTTCAAAATCTATTAAAATTAGAAGTCCTGGAATGTTATTTTTTCAGTAAAATTCATTAAATCATATATTGAGTGAGTATTTTGACCAATATATTGTCTACTTAAGAAAACTGTCTATCTGATATTAAAAAATCAAATACAGATTTTGATCTTAGCTATACAGGCTAATGCTAACTTTTAAAGTAAAGGGGTAATGGGACGCCATTTTTTAAAATTGTGTCTGGATTTGTTTCCCTTTGGTTATAATTCCTTCTTTTTAGGTAATTGATAAATCCCCTTTATTATATCCATCATTGAGAGATCTATTAAGAAATTATTTTAGATTTTCCCAAAAGAACTTTACGAATTTGGAATTTAACCCATCTGATCCGGGAGGCGTATCATTTTTCATTTTTCTAAGGGCTTATTAAACTTCTTTTTCATTTAGTTCTTCTGTAATTTTTTCATTATGAGTTTTTGAATAGTGTAATTAACTAATACATTTTAAGGTTAGTATCCTCTATCAAATGCTTATAATTATTATACGAAGATGAATAAAAGTGTTCTTCTTCAATTAGTTTTTGTTTTACGGCCTGTTAAAATATCGCTACTATTTTTCTCAAATTTTAAGATACTTTTATTAGCGTAATTCCTGTTTCTTACATACAAAATATTTTCACCATTCTTTATCCACATAGCCTTAGATCTTATAACATTTCCTAACATTTTTTTCTAATATATTCTAATTCTTATCAGTTTATATAGATACTAATTAATTAGGCGTTTACTTCAGTGGCACAAGATTTGTCAGGACAAGGGAAACTCAGTAAGTTAATTGATTTATAGGTTAAATGAACAAATATCAATGGAGGATGTACATTTAACATAATCTTGAAAAAACAATGGTAGAGTGAGTTTATGGAAGTTGTGGTCTTATAACTGTATAAGAAATACATGCTGGCTTAATGTATAACTAATACACAAACATAGGACAGGAAGAAAAACAAATAGGGGAAAATATTGGTTCACATTGGTTCTGTATAGTCTTTATAAAATATATATTTATATCTTAATGAGTAGCAATAGAATGCACTGCTGCATGGAAGTTCCGGAATCCAATATCCATCAATGGAAAACCAAATGTTATTTTAATCATTTACATCACTGTCATCCATTTTATTATCATCATCACAAATCATGTGGTTCTGTCATTTTAAATTCCGCAGTCGTGGAAAGTAAATGTATTATCGATCTTATTGATTAAGATTATATTCCAAACTGTATTTTTAATTGTTTTATCATATGTATTGTTATCCACATTGCGATACCTCAATAAAGACATTTATCATTTTCAGTTTTCTACCTTGATTTGTATTTACAGGGAAAGCAGCACACCTTACCTTACATATCATCAGGTTATTATAATCACCAGAATTATTTTTGGACTTTTATTTCTCGACAATATTTACTTATATGTCACTCAACAATACGACTCCAGTGATACTGGGTATTACTGAGATGAAAGACACACCATATACTTAATGAAAACACACACACACGCGCGCGCGCGGTCAAACGTCATGTGTAAATATGATAACTGAAAATTATGATTTCCCTTAAACTGTAATTTTTTATGTAAACATATGCAATATAAACATTGGATTTTTTATGAAACACATCTTAGCTAAATTTCAAGGTCTTTGGTTAAAAAATCAAAGGTCGTCAATCGTAATCAGGACTGAAAACGTCAACTTTTCAGCCAAAGTGGAACGCAATCAGAACTGAAATTACGTATATATAAGTATGGTGATGGCGAGATTTGACTGGTCAACAGACAATAAAGAAATGAATTTCACAAGTCTTGTTTGAGATTACTCTGTTTCACTAAATGAAATGTTGAGTTGCCTGTTCGATAGCAGTTGTTGAGACGCATGTACCAATTGTGAAGAGGATTCGTTCCTTACTTACTTCATCTGTGACTGTGGATTCACGGCGGGTGTGACAGAAGATGCTAACTCCTACATGGCACCTGGTCCCACCTCTTGATTTCCAGAGGTCCGTGTTTGTCCATTTTCTTTCCAGATTTGTACATATCTCCTTTTCTTGTTCTCAGACATATAAGGTCAAAGTGAAGGCATCGATGTCCTTTATATACATTAAAGCACATACTTTAAGAAAATATTGGTATGTTGTATTGAGAAATATTAAGTAAATCATGTTTTTATCCGATTGTGCCATTTTAGAAGAAGAGAGAAGATGTGAGATAAAATGAGAGAGAGAGAGAGAGAAAGAGAGAGAGAGAAAGAGAGACTTGCATACAGCATTTATACTAAAACATACATTTAATCTTATTTACTTGTATACGTAAGTGCTTTGAATATGGAAATGTTTGAACTTTTGCTTGCTCATATTATAAATACAGAATCAGTTTCATTTATTTCGGTTTTTTTTTTAATTTATCAACGAAATTAAAGCCACAGCGAACATTAGGTATAATACACGCAGAAATAGCTTTCTTTATAAACATGGCACATTTTAGCCATGATATGTTTCTCTTAGGGGTGTTAGCCAAATGACTCGCCAATAAACTACTCACACAGGGTTACGTTGTTGAACGCTTAAAATCGTGACTTAGGAGGTTTTATGGTTGATACGAAGATTTTGTTAAACAATACGAAATTTATTTAGTAGTATAAGATAGTATTCTGAAACACGACCATATACAGTGACTCCCTTTTGCCAATCAACATAAACGATAATGACATTTTCACTAGGATCGACCTTTTCACTGAACTCTTAAGGTCTTCATTTAGGATTTGAGACTGATGGACATCGACTCCTTTCGGATACCTGTTTCCATGCCGTTTTGGGAATTGCAATTGTATGTCCTGTCGAGATCATTTGTAGATCTAATTTGTCGTGTTATGATGGATTTGTAATTTCGATTATTCATTGTTATTTCTTTCATTTCACTTTGCATTGTATTTCATATAGTTATAAGTAAATGTCTCTGTTTTTGAATGCGATACAAAACGTACAAACCAGACACAAATCAGTTAGAAATACGATATGGAAAGTGACATGATTACATATACTTTTGAAATAAAACATTTTTGCTGTTCAGATATCCCAGAATATATTTGTTTAAATGTCAACGAATTTGTCTATTCTAAAAAAATCGAAATTTTGATTCTACAATATTTTATTGTTTATGTGTGACGGTTGTCAGAGTGATGGTTGTCAAAGTGCTGGTTGTCAGAGAAATTTCTGATTGTATTTGTGTTGATAGACAACGCAGACGTCAAAATGGGATTTTGTAAAACAGTTGATTTTATGTTTAGAAGTGTTTAGAATTAGTAACATAGAACTCTTATCACGGTTTAAATTGTATGGTCTCATACCAAGCAGTTTTACAGCTAACAGGACTTTTTATTGAATAAACATTCAAATGCTGGCTTGGTATTGTAATCTAATTTGTTCACTTTAATTTTGTGGTCGTCCTTTAAAATATTCCTAGGCGTAGGAACCGGGAGGGGGGGGGGGGTCGCCCCCTCCCCCACTTTTTCCACATACAAATTTTATTTTATATTAACATCACGTCTGGCATCAGGAAAAAGGCTTCCCAGAACTTTTAAAATAGGCCTACCAAAAAAAAAAAAAACCAATTATATGCTATTCCTTCCCTCTAAATTCAACTAGGCTTTGTCTGTATATCTTGGATTTTATGGATTTGGACTACCGACTTTGTATTGTGTGTTGTTATTGCCCTACATATCGGTAAAGATATTTTCGTTTGACGATTTTCTCAGCCCAAGTGGTAAGAGCATCGCGCATTAAGTCGTGATCTCTCTCACTTCCTGTCAGCGCAGGCTCGAGTTCCGCTGGAACCTAAGCTTATTTTTGTGAGAAAGTTTCCCAGATTATTTGCGGAAGGCCGGAGGTCTCTTCCTGGGTACAATATAACCGGGTTCTCGCGCTTGTACGGGCTCACAATTGAGAACAAATATTGTTTTTATTATATGCGTAAAATACGACCCCTAATGGAATATTGCCTGACAATTAATCCAACATTTCAAATTATGTTAAGTAACCAAAGAGAACGTCCGAGATTCCTTGCAAATTTAGTGAGCCGTGTCAAGGTACATAATGACCAATTTAATGAAACAGAGGTTACAATGCGCCGTTATTACAAACTGCGTGGTGACAAAGCGTGCCCCTAAAGTTAATAAAATAGTTGTGAAACCCTTATTCTTTTTTATAAAAAGTCGGAAAATTAAAAACAAATTTCCCAAATGTTTTTGCGCCTCGCTCCGCACACCGAATAAGCTTTAATTTACGCTACTCCAACTTTAAATCCTCAGTCTGCTTTTGATGTATGCATTGCATCACAAATAGGTATAATTTTATGTCACCGAATCAAAAACAAATTTCCAAAAATTTTTCGCTTCTCGCTCCGCTCGGCGGCTAAATTTTAAATTTATATTACTCCAACTTTGAATCCTCAGTCTGCTTTTGATGACGTATGCATTGCATCACAAATAGGTACAAGTAGGACACCAGCCTAAAATCACCCACCTTTTCGGGTTTTTTCTAGATCCACCACTGTTGAATGTATTAATTGCATAATCAAAAGGCACATGGAAACTTTTTTCCCTGGGAAAACCACTTTCAAAAAAAAAAAAAAAAAAAAAAAAAAAAAATTGGTCCCCACTTTTGATTCGCTTCCTGTGCCACTGATTTTGATGTACATGTATACGGGCAGCTCGTGATTATATACATAACGTCACTTGCGTTTATGTATTTTCCTACGTTTTTGTGAAAACCCTGATTTTGAGGTTTCGAAGACAGACCTGTATTGCTTTTACAATGACACATAATTTGTTATCGATTTCTTTAGGTCCATTGATTGTGGACAACGACTGTGACGTAGGCCATACAGGAAGTAAAATTACAAATTAAACTTCCTGAATGAAAGTTGTTGTAAAACTTTCAGATCGTGAATTATGTTGTAAAAGAAAACTTAAAAAGGGATATCATGGAAGACTAGAAATTTGAAAGAATTCTATGGTGAGTATCGTATTTTTATCTTCGGGGATGTATTAGTCTATAGACAACAAATTAACGAATAAACGATAAAAGTATGTAAAGTGTAAAGTGTGTTATGAATGGTGTGTTCTGATTAAAAAGCTAGAAATAGGTTGGTATGAGGTTGTTACATTTTCCTCGTCTTATACCTTTACCGTTTACACGAACGTTAGTATCAACAAAAAAAAAGGTGTATATCAAGTACAATATATACAAATTTCATTTTACTTAATAAAAACATTATACCTTTATTATCTATATGTACCACCCAGTTATTTTTAATATAGTCAATACATTGGCACATTTCAAAAACTGCAAAGTAAATATTCGTTGTCAGTTTGCATTAAAAAAAGAATGGTTTGAAAATAAGGGTTGATGAAATATATAAACTATAAAAAGTACATGTGACACTTTTATTAATATTATAAACAATACCATGGTTATAGTTTTAACTAAGTACATTCACCCGTTTAAACGTTTAATTTGAAGACCCCGCTTTGCATTTCATATTCCTATACACCCAGCATCGCATCCAAGCTACTCAATTACAAACGAGTTTTGCAGTGCCTAGACATCAACCATCTTCTACATAACACCGTCACGTGTTCATGTGCATCATCTTCCTTCAAATATAACCACATCGGGCATGTCATTACCGGAGACGTTTCTATTGTTGAAAATGACCAATATGTACTGGTTCCAGGAGACAAAGCCTCAAACAATATAGTTTTTATTTGCAAGGCACATTACTATAATTGTTTATTAGAAGAACTGGGGTTTAATGGTAATCCTACATACAGACCTAGCCCAGTTTCAAAGGACGAATCCTTAAAAATCACGTGTCCGTATTACGTTCTTTTCATGTACCTATAACCGATACTGATTTTGAGCTACCATATTTATATTGGATACCCAAACTTCATAAAACCCCATATAAGCAGAGGTACATAGCAGGATCCAGCAAATGTTTTACCAAACCTTCATCTTTACTCCTTACCAAGATACTAACAGTTGTTAAGGAGAAACTTCAGCAGCACTGTACATTTGCTTATTCCAGAGGCGATGTAAATCAGATATGGTTAATTAAAAATATTGTTTCCTCGGTGGTTCCACATATATTACATTTATCATTTCTTTAGATAATAATGTAGGGAGAGAATTCTGTGTTGTAGTCTAAATTCGAACCATTGCAGGGTTACATCTTTTGTTGTTTCAAATGGAAATATATTGACATTTCATGTAAAAACATTTTTTATCGTTTTCCCTCTTATATTCTGATGTAGGTTTTATATTAATATTATTAGTCGTTAAAGCATGGTAAAAAAGTTTTTAATCATGGTATTATTGGTCTTTCAAAAACTTCTGTTGAAAATTATTTGAAATTTATTGATATTTTAAAGTGATTTATTGAGTGTCATATACTTGAATATGATAAAAAAAAATTATTAGAATTTATATTGAATTTATTCTTAAAATCTGTAAAACTAGTCATATTGCCATTTGAAATTGTTTTTATTTTTTATTCCTTTTTCATACCAACATTTTATAAAAAATATGTTTAATACTTATTTTTACTTTGTTATTAAACCAAATTGGTGTGAACAGGAAAGTATTATGTCTGGTAATTTCCACACTATTTTGTTTCACACCAACATTTAAAGACATCCATTAAACGAAAACTCTGGTCCAAAATTTAAACTTAGAATCAAAATACTGTTTTTTAAACATTTCGGTCCATAATTAGTAGATGTTGCTGATATCCTCATCCAGGTTACCTTTAAAGCTTTCATAAATTTGTTAATGTCGATCATTTTAAGGCCCCCTTTGTCATATTCTCATGCAAGAGTTTCTCTTTTAATTTTATCTACAGTATTTTGCCATATAAATCTATGTAATTTAATGGTGTTTGAAATATTTATGGTTTCTTCAGTAAGTTTAGGCAACGAGAGGAAAAAGTGGTTGTGTTTAGAAATAATTAGTGTTTTTATAATTGTTATCCTTCCAATAGAGCTTCCAAATTCTATTGGATCATAGAGATATTAATGTGTATTTATCCTTTTAAATTGCTTTGTGTATAATTTATGTAAACCATATCATTTAAATTTGACAGAACATCAATACGTAGAAGGTTGAAATTTGTTTCACCGCAAGTTAGTTACCATCTGTGATGGTATACATCTTTACTAAATATTTTACTTCCAATCCACACAGTTTTTGTTTTATCATTATTTATCGTTAATCCAGATAACTTAAAATATTCTAATGTATCTATAATTTGGAATAGTGATTGTTTTGAACAATCTAATATAAAGGTTGTGTCATCAGTATACTGGATTTTTTGTTCCAAAGATCCAACATGTATTTTTAAATATTCATGTTATTCTTAACTAATATAGCAAGAACCTCTGCACAGAGTATTAATACATAAGGTGAAATAGGGTTCCTTGTCTATAGCTTCTATGTATTGTAAAATGATAAAAAAACATTTTGAATTATTGTTGATTTTATGTCATTTTTAAAAAGTTTCACGCAACAAATTATTGATGTGTTAAAATAAAATAAATCTAGAACTTTATATAAAAAGACCATGCAACGGAACCAAAAGCTTTTTCAAAATCTATTAAAATTAGAAGTCCTGGAATGTTATTTTTTCAGTAAAATTCATTAAATCATATATTGAGTGAGTATTTTGACCAATATATTGTCTACTTAAGAAAACTGTCTATCTGATATTAAAAAATCAAATACAGATTTTAATCTTAGCTATACAGGCTAATGCTAACTTTTAAAGTAAAGGGGTAATGGGACGCCATTTTTTAAAATTGTGTCTGGATTTGTTTCCCTTTGGTTATAATTCCTTCTTTTTAGGTAATTGATAAATCCCCTTTATTATATCCATCATTGAGAGATCTATTAAGAAATTATTTTAGATTTTCCCAAAAGAACTTTACGAATTTGGAATTTAACCCATCTGATCCGGGAGGCGTATCATTTTTCATTTTTCTAAGGGCTTCTTAAACTTCTTTTTCATTTAGTTCTTCTGTAATTTTTTCATTATGAGTTTTTGAATAGTGTAATTAACTAATACATTTTAAGGTTAGTGTCCTCTATCAAATGCTTATAATTATTATACGAAGATGAATAAAAGTGTTCTTCTTCAATTAGTTTTTGTTTTACGGCCTGTTAAAATATCACTACTATTTTTCTCTAATTTTAAGATACTTTTATTAGCGTAATTCCTGTTTCTTACATACAAAATATTTTCACCATTCTGGATCCACATAGCCTTAGATCTTATAACATTTCCTAACATTTTTTTTCTAATATCTTCTAATTCTTATCAGTTTATATAGATACTAATTAATTAGGCGTTTACTTCAGTGGCACAAGATTTGTCAGGACAAGGGAAACTCAGTAAGTTAATTGATTTATAGGTTAAATGAACAAATATCAATGGGAGGATGTACATTTAACATAATCTTGAAAAAACAATGGTAGAGTGAGTTTATGGAAGTTTTGGTCTTATAACTGTATAAGAAATACATGCTGGCTTAATGTATAACTAATACACAAACATAGGACAGGAAGAAAAACAAATAGGGGAAAATATTGGTTCACATTGGTTCTGTATAGTCTTTATAAAATATATATTTATATCTTAATGAGTAGCATTAGAATGCACTGCTGCATGGAAGTTCCGGAATCCAATATCCATCAATGGAAAACCAAATGTTATTTTAATCATTTACATCACTGTCATCCATTTTATTATCATCATCATAAATCATGTGGTTCTGTCATTTTAAATTCCGCAGTCGTGGAAAGTAAATGTATTATCGTTCTTATTGATTAAGATTATATTCCAAACTGTATTTTTATGTAAACATATGCAATATAAACATTGGATTTTTTATGAAACACATCTTAGCTAAATTTCAAGGTCTTTGGTTAAAAAATCAAAGGTCGTCAATCGGAATGAGGACTGAAAATGTCATTTTCCTTAACAGACGTCAACTTTTCAGCCAAAGTGGAACGCAATCAGAACTAAAATTACGTATATATAAGTATGGTGATGGCGAGATTTGACTGGTCAACAGACAATAAAGAAATGAATTTCACAAGTCTTGTTTGAGATTACTCTGTTTCACTAAATGAAATGTTGAGTTGCCTGTTCGATAGCAGTTGTTGAGACGCATGTACCAATTGTGAAGAGGATTCGTTCCTTACTTACTTCATCTGTGACTGTGGATTCACGGCGGGTGTGACCGGTCAACAGAAGATGCTAACTCCTACATGGCACCTGGTCCCACCTCTTGATTTCCAGAGGTCCGTGTTTGTCCATTTTCTTTCCAGATTTGTACATATCTCCTTTTCTTGTTCTCAGACATATAAGGTCAAAGTGAAGGCATCGATGTCCTTTATATACATTAAAAAGCACATACTTTAAGAAAATATTGGTATGTTGTATTGAGAAATATTAAGTAAATCATGTTTTTATCCGATTGTGCCATTTTAGAAGAAGAGAGAAGATGTGAGATAAAATGAGAGAGAGAGAGAGAGAGAGAAAGAGAGACTTGCATACAGCATTTATACTAAAACATACATTTAATCTTATTTACTTGTATAAGTAAGTGCTTTGAATATGGAAATGTTTGAACTTTTGCTGGCTCATATTATAAATACAGAATCAGTTTCATTTATTTCGGTTTTTTTTTAATTTATCAACGAAATTAAAGCCACAGCGAACATTAGGTATAATACACACAGAAATAGTTTTCTTTATAAACGTGGCACATTTTAGCCATGATATGTTTCTCTTAGGGGTGTTAGCCAAATGACTCGCCAATAAACTACTCACACAGGGTTACGTTGTTGAACGCTTAAAATCGTGACTTAGGAGGTTTTATGGTTGATACGAAGATTTTGTTAAACAATACGAAATTTATTTAGTAGTATAAGATAGTATTCTGAAACACGACCATATACACTGACTCCCTTTCGCCAATCAACATAAACGATAATGACATTTTCACTAGGATCGACCTTTTCACTGAACTCTTAAGGTCTTCATTTAGGATTTGAGACTGATGGCATGCAAACAGGGGACATCGACTCCTTTCGGATACCTGTTTCCATGCCGTTTTGGGAATTGCAATTGTATGTCCTGTCGAGATCATTTGTAGATCTAATTTGTCGTGTTATGATGGATTTGTAATTTCGATTATTCATTGTTATTTCTTTCATTTCACTTTGCATTGTATTTCATATAGTTATAAGTAAATGTCTCTGTTTTTGAATGCGATACAAAACGTACAAACCAGACACAAATCAGTTAGAAATACGATATGGAAAGTGACATGATTACATATACTTTTGAAATAAAACATTTTTGCTGTTCAGATATCCCAGAATATATTTGTTTAAATGTCAACGAATTTGTCTATTCTAAAAAAATCGAAATTTTGATTCTACAATATTTTATTGTTTATGTGTGACGGTTGTCAGAGTGATGGTTGTCAAAGTGCTGGTTGTCAGAGAAATTTCTGATTGTATTTGTGTTGATAGACAACGCAGACGTCAAAATGGGATTTTGTAAAACAGTTGATTTTATGTTTAGAAGTGTTTAGAATTAGTAACATAGAACTCTTATCACGGTTTAAATTGTATGGTCTCATACCAAGCAGTTTTACAGCTAACAGGACTTTTTATTGAATAAACATTCAAATGCTGGCTTGGTATTGTAATCTAATTTGTTCACTTTAATTTTGTGGTCGTCCTTTAAAATATTCCTAGGCGTAGGAACCGGGGGGGGGGGGGGGGGTCGCCCCCTCCCCCACTTTTTCCACATACAAATTTTATTTTATATTAACATCACGTCTGGCATCAGGAAAAAGGCTTCCCAGAGCTTTTAAAATAGGCCTACCAAAAAAAAAAAAAAAACAATTATATGCTATTCCTTCCCTCTAATTCAACTAGGCTTTGTCTGTATATCTTGGATTTTATGGATTTGGACTACCGACTTTGTATTGTGTGTTGTTATTGCCCTACATATCGGTAAAGATATTTTCGTTTGACGATTTTCTCAGCCCAAGTGGTAAGAGCATCGCGCATTAAGTCGTGATCTCTCTCACTTCCTGTCAGCGCAGGCTCGAGTTCCGCTGGAACCTAAGCTTATTTTTGTGAGAAAGTTTCCCAGATTATTTGCGGAAGGCCGGAGGTCTCTTCCTGGGTACAATATAACCGGGTTCTCGCGCTTGTACGGCCTCACAATTGAGACCAAATATTGTTTTTATTATATGCGTAAAATACGACCCCTAATGAAATATTGCCTGACAATTAATCCAACATTTCAAATTATGTTAAGTAACCAAAGAGAACGTTGTCACCATGCAATTTGTAATAACGACGCAATTTGTAATAAAAATTTCGAAGTCCGAGATTCCTTGCAAATTTAGTGAGCCGTGTCAAGGTACATAATGACCAATTTAATGAAACAGAGGTTACAATGCGCCGTTATTACAAACTGCGTGGTGACAAAGCGTGCCCCTAAAGTTAATAAAATAGTTGTGAAACCCTTATTCTTTTTTATAAAAAGTCGGAAAATTATAAACAAATTTCCCAAATGTTTTTGCGCCTCGCTCCGCACACCGAATAAGCTTTAATTTACGCTACTCCAACTTTAAATCCTCAGTCTGCTTTTGATGTATGCATTGCATCACAAATAGGTATAATTTTATGTCACCGAATCAAAAACGAATTTCCAAAAATTTTTCGCTTCTCGCTCCGCTCGGCGGCTAAATTTTAAATTTATATTACTCCAACTTTGAATCCTCAGTCTGCTTTTGATGACGTATGCATTGCATCACAAATAGGACACCAGCCTAAAAACACCCACCTTTTCGGGTTTTTTTCTAGATCCACCACTGTTGAATGTATTAATTGCATAATCAAAAGGCACATGGAAAAAAAAAAAAAAAAAAAAAATTGGTCCCCACTTTTGATTCGCTTCCTGTGCCACTGATTTTGATGTACATGTATATTGATATAAAAGCTCATACTGCTTTAACGGGCAGCTCGTGATTATATACATAACGTCACTTGCGTTTATGTATTTTCCTACATTTTTGTGAAAACCCTGATTTTGAGGTTTCGAAGACAGACCTGTATTGCTTTTACAATGACACATAATTTGTTATCGATTTCTTTAGGTCCATTGATTGTGGACTGTGACGTAGGCCATACAGGAAGTAAAATTACAAATTAAACTTCCTGAATGAAAGTTGTTGTAAAGCTTTCAGATCGTGAATTATGTTGTAAAAGAAAACTTAAAAAGGGATATCATGGAAGACTAGAAATTTGAAAGAATTCTATGGTGAGTATCGTATTTTTATCTTCGGGGATGTATTAGTCTATAGACAACAAATTAACGAATAAACGATAAAAGCATTGTAAAGTGTAAAGTGTGTTATGAATGGTGTGTTCTGATTAAAAAGCTAGAAATGGGTTGGTATGAGGTTGTTACATTTTCCTCGTCTTATACCTTTACCGTTTACACGAACGTTAGTATCAACAAAAAAAAGGTGTATATCAAGTACAATATATACAAATTTCATTTTACTTAATAAAAACATTATACCTTTATTATCTATATGTACCACCCAGTTATTTTTAATATAGTCAATACATTGGCAGATTTCCAAAACTACAAAGTAAATATTCGGTGTCAGTTTGCATTAAAAAAAGAATGGTTTGAAAATAAGGGTTGATGAAATATATAAACTATGAAAAGTACATGTGACACTTTTATTAATATTATAAACAATACCATGGTTATAGTTTCACCCGTTTAAACGTTTAATTTGAAGACCCCGCTTTGCATTTCATATTCCTATACACCCAGCATCGCATCCAAGCTACTCAATTACAAACGAGTTTTGCAGTGCCTAGACATCAACCATCTTCTACATAACACCGTCACGTGTTCATGTGCATCATCTTCCTTCAAATATAACCACATCGGGCATGTCATTACCGGAGACGTTTCTATTGTTGAAAATGACCAATATGTACTGGTTCCAGGAGACAAAGCCTCAAACAATATAGTTTTTATTTGCAAGGCACATTACTATAATTGTTTATTAAAAGAACTAGGGTTTAATAATAATAATAATTCTGGTAATCCTACATACAGACCTAGCCCAGTTTCAAAGGACGAATCCTTAAAAATCACGTGTCCGTATTACGTTCTTTTCATGTACCTATAACCGATACTGATTTTGAGCTACCATATTTATATTGGCTACCCAAACTTCATAAAACCCCATATAAGCAGAGGTACATAGCAGGATCCAGCAAATGTTTTACCAAACCTTTATCTTTACTCCTTACCAAGATACTAACAGCTGTTAAGGAGAAACTTCAGCAGCACTGTACATTTGCTTATTCCAGAGGCGATGTAAATCAGATATGGATAATTAAAAATTCTAAACAACTTTTAGAAAATTTGAAGGCACACACTTTTTCTCAGATTCACAGTATCAAAACATATAAAACACCTTTAGGATGTCCAAGATATAGATACAAATCTGGTAAAAATGGACAAACACGGACCTCTGGAAACCAAGATGTGGGATCAGGTGCCATGGAGGAGTAAGCATCTCCTGTAGACCGGTCACACCTTACACAATAATTTCATAGGCAACTGTTTTTTAACTAAAAGTGGTACCCGGGAATTTAAATACCTAGTGATTGGTTACATAATACTTATTTTGTCAAACACCACTCTGATTCTACACATAAATACACTGAATTTGATATAAAAAAGATGCTGGAATTTTTAATAGACAATATATTTATAATGTTCGGAGACGTGGTCTTTCCACAAACTGTCGGCATTCCTATCGGAACCAATTGTGACCCTTTATTGGCCGACCTGTTCCTTTATTCATACGAAGCAGACTTCATTCAGAAACTGCTGAATCAAAAGAAGAAAAAGCTAGCGGTGTCCTTTAATTGGACATTTAGATATATCGACAACGTTTTGTTAATTAATAATGACAATTTTCATACATATGTCAATGCGATATATCCCGAAATTAAAGATACAACAGAATCAAACACACACGCTTCTTTTCCTGCTATAGGAGCCGGCCTGGCTCAGTCGGTAGCGCGCTCGACTCTGGATCGTGAGGTCGTGAGTTCGAGTCCCGCCGGCGACAGGTTGGTTTCCTGTCTTTCGGATGAGACAGTAAAAGCTGGAGGTCCCGTGTCACAGTAGGTGTTGGCACGTTAAAGAACCCTACTGCTCAATGGCCGTTAATGCCGAGCATAGGCCAAACTTTGAAGCCCTTCACCGGCATTTGGTGACGTCTCCATATGAGTGGAAAATTCTCGAGTGGGACGTTAAACAACAATGAAAAAAAAAAAAAAAAAAAAAAAAACTGCCATAGACACAAACGGGAAATTAACAACTAAGCTACACGACAAACGCGACGAGTTCGGCTTTCCGATCGCTAATCTTTCATGCCCATTTAAAACATAAAAGGAGGAATTTCTGTATTCCCATGCAAATATGCTTTGGATATATACAATTGTAATGTACTACCTTATGTAGAGTACTAAAATCATTATGATACATCTACATGGGTGTGTATAGGTATATATATATATATATATATATATATATATATATATATATATATATATATATATATATATATATATGTGTGTGTGTGTGTGTGTGTGTGTGTGTGTAAGTATGTATGTATTTGTGTGTATGTAGGTAAATATATGTGTATATATGTATGCATATGTGTATATGTATGTATATATCTACACATTATACATGTATATAATATATAGACAATAATGTGTTATATCAATTTACAAACAAAACATATATGTAAACACATGAACAATGAATTATTGCTACTTGTAAATGTATATTTTCTACATTGATCCAAAATTTGAAATCCACCTAGTTTTATATATAATATGAAATTTTACATCACGGAGGATATATACAATATTCATACTGATAAAATAAATATTCAACCTATACATAACACGTTATAGCATATTTTTTCCAAATCAAGTAAGATATACAATCATACAATGTTACATTTTCACATTATAATGCTTGATTTGAAATGATTTTACAGATATAATTTAATGATAACATAAGATCCTGCATTTGTATATAGAGATAATGGTAAAGGAAGAATAGAGCTCGTCAACTCTACTCGTCCTACAATTGCAGATATATATATATATATATATATATATATATATATATATATATATATATATATATATATATATATATATATATATATATATATATATATATATATATGTGTGTGTGTGTGTGTGTGTGTGTGTGTGTGTAAATTAAAATATATATATCTGACTTCCTTGTTTACATACTCGGAGGCTTTAAATCTCAAGGTGAGTCATACTGGGAAGACATTATATTTCTATATTCATATTTATTTATTCAGGATGGATCAAGGCCGCTAGACCACAGTTAGCACAGTTAGTTGTAGGACTAAGACAAGACAATAATATATAGATGTTTTTTAAATTTACAAGACTGTATTCCATAATAATTATACAATTGAAATGGAGGAAAATAACGCCGTTAATTTGGACGATTTGACGAAAATGAAAGCACAGACAGAATCAATGATTCAAACGCTAAGAGTATTCATTCCAAAAGTTGAAAATACTGTGGAATTTGGGAACTTATATAAAAAAGATACGAAAGACATCAATGCATTTTGCAAAGACTTATTGAAGTGTCTAATGTCTCTTAATACAAAACTAGCAGAGACTACTGAAAAAGTGAATAAGCTGGAAACAATCACGTCAGAAAGTAAGTCGACATGTATTTCTTATTTATATGCAAACATTTACGAGAGAAAGAGAGAGAGAGAGAGAGAGAGAGAGAGAGAGAGAGTATTCATTTGATCAGTTTTATTGTTGTATTTATCTGTTCAAAACCTTAACTTTTTGGCACACACATATTTAATTTAGCACTGCATATATATATATATATATATATATATATATATATATATATATATATATATATATATATATATATATATAACATGTTTATAGTTTAAATTCATTTGATAGTCTAAGATGTAAGATTAGATTCCAAGCTTTGTTATTTAAGATTAGAATTCCAAATTATACGAGCGTCCTAAAAGTGAAATTGGGAAGTAGAATTCGACATATCACAGGATTTTAACTGGTGCAAAATAAGAATGTCAAATTACTGACAGATGACATTAGTTTGAGATGGTTCATTTACAGAATAATCCGTAGGATTATAGGTGCAAACACACTTTTATTTTCAGATTGGGGCAAGGCAATCAAATTCTTGTACTTTCTGTAATAAACATCCAGAAACAATAATCCATTTATTTTATGTGTAGAATATCTAGAATATTTTGGGAGGGAGTAACTGTATGCCAGTATGGATCAATTGTATTCTTGAAGAAGAAATTAAACTTAGGGATATTGATATCATAATCTGATAGACCTTCGATTTTGACAATTTGCTTAATCTAAAACAGGAACTATGAAAACACATTATCCCTCTGTATTTAGTGATCCAGAAGTAGTAACTGAACAGGATAGATTACATGGCCAATATGTACTGGTCTCAGCAGACAAAGCCTAAAATATTATAGTTTTTATTTGCAAGGCACATTACTATAATTGTTTATTAGAAGAACTAGGATTTAATACGAATTCTGGTAATCCTACATACACACGTAACTCACTTTCAAAGGTCGAGATCTTTCAAAATCACGTGTCCGTATTACGCTCTTTTGATGTACCTACAACCGATACTGATTTTGAGCTACCATATTTATATTGTATACCTAAACCTACAGCAGGATAGAGCAAATTTTCTACCAAGCCTTTATCTTTATTCCTTACCAAGTTATTGACAGCCGTGAAGGAGAAACTTCAGCAATACTGTACAGTTGCTTATTCCAGAAGCGGTGTAAATCAAATGTGGATACTTAAAAATTCTAAATTACACATTTTTTTCTCAAATTCACAGTACCAAAACTTACGACTTTTCTACTCTTTACACAACAATTTCACATAGTAAAAGAAAGACATTTCAGCATCATTGACAACTGTTTTTTTTTTCTCACTAAAAGTGGTACCCGAAAATTTAAGTACCTAGTGATTAGTTATCTTTGATACTTATTTGTCAAACACCACTCTGATTCTACACATAAATACACTGAAGTTGATATAAAAAACATGCTGGATTTTTTAATAGACAATATATTTGTAATGTTCGGAGACGTGATCTTTCCACAAACTGTCGGCATTCCTATGGGAACCTTTATTGACCGACCTGTTCCTTTATTCATACGAAGCAGACTTCATTTAGAAATGCTGAATCAAAAGAAGAAAAAGTTAGCGGTGTCCTTTAATTTGACATTTAGATATATCGACGACGTTTTGTCAATTAATAATGACAATTTTCATACATATGTCAGTGCGATATATCCCAGCGAACTAGAAATTAAAGATACAACAGAATCAATCACCCACGCTTCATACTTAGATATTTACTTTGAAAGTCATGCTTTAATACGCTTACTTATGTAACAGGAGAGTCTAATGAGTTATTTTTTAAATTTCAACTGTATGTAAATTCAATACGATGATTTATCAAATTATTGTGTTAATTAAAGTCCAATTTGTTTAACTATAATTGGTTCTAAAATATATGCACATGCAATTTGTTTAACTCGTTTATACAATAGATGTGTTGTTATTCTATTTAACTAGTTTATACAATAGATGTGTTGTTATTCTATTTAACTAGTTTATACAATAGATGTGTTGTTATTCTATTTAACTAGTTTATACAATAGATGTGTTGTTATTCTATTTAACTAGTTTATACAATAGATGTGTTGTTAGTCTAAAACACTGTAATAACTTGTTAACATTTCTCAATATTAAGTGTTAAATGATGATTTCATATCATAAATGTAGATTAAATAAGATTTGTATGGACATTAAATGGACATTAGCTGGAGTTTTGTTTAAAAAAGTTCTTTCCATTTTACTACTTGGATAGATATACAATGAAAAGAGGTATACAGTATGGTAAACAGGTATAAAATTCTTAAATTCCTGTATATTTTTGTAAAAATTGCTTGAGAATCCCAATTTGGCAATTGATTGATTCAACCGTACTATTTGTTTATCCATACTACAATGACCTAGACCTCATTTACACAAAATATATAGGAATATAGGATTTTGTTTGCCTATGTATAGCTTCTATTTGTTAAGTAGGAAAAGTAAAAAAGACGAAAGAAACGTTTTAGTAAACACCGCTAATCCCACTATAAGTAGTACACATATAACAGATTACGTGTAAAGATATGGTAAATAAATAGAAAATGTAAAAAAATAATGTAAATATAAATGTTAAGTGTGCGCAAAAGTAATATATTTGTATTGCTTGGAAACATAACACTTGCAACAATGTCTGTTTACTTTGTAAATGTTTTGCTTTGGTTTTCATTATAAGTATATTATAAACATAATATCAAAGTTATAATGCTCAAGACGATCATTTTATGTCAAGTAGACTTCATCCGTTCAGCCCCAACTTTAGACAGATTTACTGAAAGGATAGTGTTTCACCGGTTATTTGATAACTGTAATTTGTGAGACTGCGATTATCCCACACCAGTTGTGTACCCACATACAGTGGAAGTTTGTATAAAGACAGTAAGGAGACACCCTCATATTTACAACTGTAGATATTTAGTCTCTTGTAAAATTTCTCACCAAATATTAAATAAGTTAAGACCGTCACTTGAGAGACCCCCTGGCTAATCCGGCCACCTTGAGTCAGCCAGTAAAGTGGTCTTCATAGTGAAGTTCCACTGTATTGTTTTAGTTCTCTTTAGAAAATAAAGTTCTATTTTATATTGGAGCTCAACTGATGAAGTCGGACTGACAGAAATAATTGTCTTGAGCATTATAACTTTGGTATTATGTTTGTAATATCTATTGTTTACGAAGTTCTGGTTTCACTCAAATAACGAGTTTGTTTGAGTAACACATTTAACATATCCTTTGTTTGTTCCAGGTAACACTACACCTCAATTACGAGAAACACGTGGACGTACGTAGAATTTGTTCATTTTAAAAATTGTTTGCTGAAATTTCACACAGTTGAACTTGATGCCTTGAAGTATAGTTTTAAAGGGGCATTAGCTGTTTTTTTTTCAAAACATACACTTTCCTTGTTCTACCTACCTTTTCATCGAACTTGATCTTTTCACCGAGCTCGAAAGGTTCCCATTGAACATTTGCGACGGGTGTGACATGCCGACTCCTTCCGGTCACATCATCCGATCCCGTTTAGGATTTGCAATTGTTCTTCATGTTGAAACCATGTTGTATATCTAATTTGTCGTATTTAAATGAACTTGAAGATTATCCATTGGTACTTCTTCATTTTTACTACTTAGATTGATATACAGAAACAAATAGGAGATAATACACAAAGGCATAAGAATTCTTAAACACCTATATATTTTATGGAAATTGCTGGAGAGACCCAGTTTGGCACTTTTTCACTAGCAATTGATGTATTCACCACCTACCTTACTATTTGCATATGCATACCACAGAGGTATGCTTGTAATCTTATTTGTTAATGCACAATCAAGTACGAGTAGTAAAAGTAGATCAAATCGAAATGTTATTTTAGTTCAAAACAGTTAATGTGCCTTTAACAATAATTGATATCTGAGCAATGTTCGGACGCTTCAGAATACAATACAATGATTTTTGTCGTTAATCATATGAAATATATATATATATATATATATTAATTATTCAAACACAACGCAATATATAATAAGTTAAAAGAAAATGTACCTTTGTTCCTATGCATTAGTGGATGCAGGGATAAAATAGTTTGCTGAAAATGTTAATCATATGAAATATATATATATATATATATATATATATATATATATATATATATATATATATATATATATATATATATATATATATATATATATATATATATATATATATACTTATTTCAGGATTTTTGGTGGACAGTGGTTGTTACAGTGTCCCGTCTGAAATCATTCAGAATGGTAAGTGATATTGTTTACATTACATACATTCTTAATTGTTATATGTCACAGAGCTTTTCTCTTTGTAAATTTTTAAGATAAAAGAAAAACAAATAGAAAATTTACAAAACATAATTTAAACCATATTCAGTAGCGGTGTTTTGCGTTGTCTTTTTACTATTATGTTAATGTGTTTTATATCATTTCAGAAATGGATCAGGTCAATGACGGGGCGACAGAGCATAGTATGGGTACCTTGTTATGTGCCGTTAATGAAAACGCCTCAGTGTCTGAAGATATCTCTGGTGATGCAACAAGCACTGATACCCTCACTACACAAAACAATACTACGCTAGCAGACTCACAAACTCAGAATGACAATGTTTTACATTTAGACAATCTTAATACTTTAAACGTCAGTGGCTATTCTTTAACCGTCTCAAGTGTAGAAACCTCCACGCCAATAAACACGGACACTGCAAGTGTAATGGAAACACACGCCGAAAACGAAAATTCCGGACCGACAGAAAAACATTTGGTAAAAGAAAATCTCTCACAAAGCGAGGCTTCTAGTGATACGGATGAACATAGTTCAGTGGTGCTAAAGACAGGTAAGTAATCTATAATATATATCAAGCATAAATACAGAAAAACCCGGCGTGGTGAGTCTGTGGGTGTCTTATTATTTCTGTATCTATGATACATGTATATGATTTATTTACACAAATTGTATGCTTCGTGATTCAAGTTCCACATTGTTTGCTCATATCTCCTCCAATCGAACCTACAAGTTCTTAACATGTGATATTTTTCGCAATTTTGATCAGTCAAATATTTTTCTCTGAAATATGTCGGTAAATGTAAACAACCGTATCCATGAAATCGCATTTTGAGTTTGTTTAATAAATAAGGATATCAATATTTTAATTAAACAAATCTGTCCTAAATAAAAACATCCAATCGTTATAATTGTAAAGAATGTGCATGCTACATGTATGTTTTTCTGGTCTCCTGAAAAGTAGAGCAAAATGACTTTGGACGCTGACGATATATATATAATATTGTTGCCATGGTAACCTACAAATTGTAGCAAACGTTATGTTATACTACTTTAAGAGTGTTATTTCCCAAATGCTCATGTGGGGAGTTAGAATCTTATTTTCGCTTAAAATTAGTTATTTTGATATTCAGTTGGTGAGTTGAAGATAACGTTAGTGGCACACAACAATATAGATAAACCGTAAGCTTAAATTTCTACATATTAATGTCGCTTGATTTACCACTGCATATTCAAAACTCCAACCACATTAGAATACGACAAATTAGAAACGGTCCCAACACGAAGAACCATATCTACCTTGCCACCATATAACTGAAAAATTGTTGTGTCGGAAAACACTTCAAAATTAAAATCTGTAGTTAAACAGTACTTTATTATCATATGTAAATGATGAATATGTATGCATTTTGTTTTGTTACTTAAGTAAGTATTCTGAAGCAAAATGAATTTGTAATCTCGAACCCGTTTATTTTTGGTGTCTTACACAGAAACTGCAAATACTTCTGGCGACAAACACCTTGGTAATACGGAACCATTCTCAAAGCCAGAGCTGACTTTTAACGTAACGGAAGAGACCAAAGATGAAAGTGATGACAATGTCAGGACCGAGGAACAGGATACCAACTGCTGAGATATTTCTTTTACATTTAAATAGCAATTTTTACAAAATTATCACTAAGAACTTGGAAGTATTCAAACTCCGTTGTAAAGGTGTATGTGTGTGTGTGTGTTTACAGGTCCAACTTCTAACGCTGTGTTGGCTCTCGTATATCGGTGTTGATTTGGATATTTAAGGGTTTAAATAGAAGTAATCTATCATGTCCCCACTTTTTGGTAAAACTCCTGGTAAATCAATAAGTGGGAACATGATAAATCCACTAAACTGTTTTGATGTAAACAAATCATCCAAGGTAATGTATTGTGTATTCTTGGAGTTACCCTTAATTTTTTTTAGATAAACCTACATTCAGAATATATCTACAAATGTTTCATCACTGGAAATTTCCATATTTCAGTGGTAAGACAAGTCATTTAATTTTATCATCAGGTCGTAACTACCAGTAATATATTAATTGAAAACATGGTACACTTAAAATTGGTAAGAATGTCCTGAAATGCTTCATAATTACAGCTTCCATGATAAAGCTTCCAATCACGTACAATGCACGACTGACTTATAATTACACAACACCTGTTATATCATATGCACGTTGCTCAATTGAACCATGTTTATCAATCATATACATATCGCAATTTTTACTTATAAATCAATATTTTTTATTCCTTTTTAACTTTTTAATTATCTTGTTTATTATGTCATTTATAAATGAAATAAAATTTGTATTTATATAGATATCCATATGTGTTTTTATCAAATCGGGCTATTGAAAAAAAACTGGTAATGTGATGTTTACTCAATTTTAACTCTATGACTGAAACCCACTTGGTTACAAATATATTGCAAACTTAACAACAAAAAAGATGCAAATTCAAATTAATTTACGCTCATTTGATATACCTACAACGGATACGGATTTCGAGCTACCACATTTATATTGGATACCTAAACTTCATAAAACCCCATATAAGCAAAGATACATAGCAGGATCCAGCAAATATTCTACCAAACCTTTATCTTTACTCCTTACCAAGATATTGACAGCCGTTAAGGAGAAACTTCAACAATACTGTACAGTTGCTTATTCCAGAAGCGGTGTAAATCAGATGTGGATACTTAAAACTTCTAAACAGCTTTTAGAAAATTTGAAGGCACACAATTTTTCTCGAATTCACAGTATCAAAACTTATGACTTCTCTACTCGTTACACAACTATGCCACATGGATTTTAAAAGACAGACTTTCTACCATCATAGACAACTGTTTTTTCACTAAATGTGGTACCCGAAAATTTAAATATCTAGTGATTGGCTATCAGGATACTTATTTCGTCAAACACCACTCTGATTCTACACATAAATACACTGAATTTGATATAAAAAATATGCTGGAATTTCTAATAGACAATATATTTGTAATGTTCGGAGACTTGGTCTTTCAACAAACTGTCGGCATTTCTATGGGAACCAATTGTGCCCCTTTATTGGCCGACCTGTTCCTTTATTCATACGAAGCAGACTTCATTCAGAAACTGCTGAATCAAAAGAAGAAACAGTTAGCGGTGTCCTTTAATTGGACATTTAGATATATCGATGACGTTTTGTCAATTAATAATGACAATTTTCATACATATGTCAATGCGATATATCCCAGCGAACTAGAAATTAAAGATACAACAGAATCAAGCACACACGCTTCATACTTAGACATTTTACTTATATAAACACAGACGGGAAATTAGCAACTAAGCTATACGACAAACGCAACGATTTCGGCTTTCCCATCGTAAATAGTAAATAGTAATATCCCTCAGTCACCCGCATATGGTGTTTACATTTCACAAATGATCCGATATGCCAGGGCGTGTACAACATATGAAGATTTTATATACAGAGGTAAACTACTCACTGACAAATTATTGACACAGGGGATATCGAAAACCGCGTTTAATGTCAACGTTCCGCAAATTTTACGGTCAGTATAATAGTCTTGTTTGCGATTACTCTGTTTCACTAAGTGAAATGTTGAGTTGCCTTTTCGTTGGCAGTTGTTGAGACGTCTGTACCAATTGTGACGAGGATACACTCCTCACGTATTTCATTGGATTTGACTGTGGACTCGCAGCGGGTGTGACCGGTCGACAGGGGATGCTTACTCCTCCATGGCACCTGATCCCACCTCTTGGTTTCTAGAGGTCCGTGCTTGTCCATTTTTACCGGATTTGTATCTATGTCCTGGACATTTTTATGATTTATACTTTGGTATCTGAGGTTTTTATATTATTACTACACCTTTATTTCTTTATAGATTAACAAAATGTGAAATGTTTTTTTATAATATTATCCCCCTCCACAAAATATTAACGTTAACATTATACATATACACAATGGAACCTCACCTGAAAACGTTCTTGCTTAGGAGCCCCCTGTGTAGTATGTATACAGTGCAGCTTTGATATATATTTATATATAATTCTTAATTAATAATTAACATTGTCTTTGATTATTAGCCAAAGCAAAGCAAGTTAAAATCTACCTTGCGCTCCCGGGCGAAGCGCTCTCTTGACCTTTGACCCCAGTTTCAATTCTTCTGTAGTGTATTTCTTTAATACCGTTAAAGCTTAAGTCTTTTTTTCAATTGTAATTAAATGAGAAGGATTTACATCAGTTTTTTATTTGTATGATGACAAATGACCAATGTTAAGACAGAGTACACTTTTTGTAATGCGTAAACAACTGAAAATTGAATACTATTCCTTTAATAGACAGTTAAACTATAAGTATATATTATTATTATTTTTATCCAGTATTCACGATAGGTCCATATACTTTGACAATGTCGGGGCAAATACACAGTGATCATATCCCAGGTAAAGTATTAAATTCAAGTGAATTTGATACAAAATAGGGAACTTTCGAGTTTGCCCGGATTACCGTTATGATCCTGCATTTATTTGCGCCTTCTCGATTTTGTTCCTCATATGTTCTTCCGGTTTTCATATTTACCTTCGCAACATATGTAAAGTAAATGGAAATATTTTTACTTTCTAGCGCATTATATTTATTTTGTATAAAGAAACCCAAGATACATTTAAAACATACGACAGTGGGTTATTTAGTGGAACGCCAAATTACTGAAATGTATCAGGCAGAGAAAACTGTGTGAACAGACCGGGAATCGAACCCAGGACCTTCCTAACACTTGCAGGGCGCTTTTACCAATTGCGCTATAGGGGGCTATCTATATATTATCGAAACTGGAAATAACATTAAGGAACATTTTTTCTAGAATCACGCAACTGGCGATAATAAAAGCAGGATTATAACGGTAATCCGAGCTAACTCAAAAGTCCCCTACTAAAACTTCAAAAACAGAAAGGTATCAATCAAATAATATATCTAAATACTCTCCAAAGAAACTACAAAACTTGTGATTGTCATTTTATCTACTCATTAAAACCGAAAGAAAACCAAATACAAAATATAAAACTGTAAAATCCTCAGACCAAATAATGCATATAGTGAACATTCGGTGTGTAAAATGACAGCTGATTCAAGTTAATCCATCGTCAAACTGTTGAGTTAATACTATACAATTATGGACGTCTGAGTGGATGAATATGGTATAATATTGACCAGAAAACCAATATTGACCGAGGTTTTAGTGGCAAAAGTCCATAACTTTTTTATTACATAAATATTTAGATACATGTATTGACTAATCCTACAATATAAGTAACAATCAGAGTAATTCCAATTGTGTAAAAGGGAATTTCAATGTTCTATTTTTACAAATGATATTTACTGGTTTCCCATAGAATATCTAGATATATTTTGAAGGGTTAAATACAGACTTATCCTCAGATAATTTAATTTATATAATAAAGCCATTTAAATGAGTATTCAGCATACTTAACCAAGAAAATGATATCACATAACTATAACAATATAAATATATCTAAGGAACAGAGCTTGAAAGAGGAAAGCAACTAGATCTAGTTCATGTGGTTAATGTTTGATGAGACAATCTCATCACAAAAGGTGAGACTACCGGCAGGTGGCGCTTATTTCAAGTGGTCCCTATTTTCCATTTGTTGTTGTATTAATATCTTTTCCTATTTCACTACTTTAAATCATGGATTCTGCATGGTAATAGCTACCTATAATTTTTATAATTGTTAAAAAGAGAGACAGTAAATCGAGTTACATATGAATCAAATATTGTATATATGGTAAGTCCATGTTTTTCCTTGTTTGTACTACAACAGGAAGTATTCTTTTTAGCTGATTCATCAACATGATAGGGATGAGTACTAAGTTTTGAGATTCTAATTCTACCATTGTAATTTGAAAGTGGTATATACAAAACATCTACATCCTGTGGTATCTATAACACATCCACATTATGTTGTGATATATATACAAAACATCTACACACGTGGTATCTATAAAACATTTAAATCATGTGATATCTACAAAACAATCTACATCATGTTATATCTACAAAACATCTACATCATGTGATATCTACATCATGTGATATCTACAAAACATCTACATAATAGTTTGATATCCTAAAACATAAAACATCTACATACTGTTGTGATATTTACAGAAATTTTGTTAGACATATTTTGTTCCAAACTAAAAATAACCTATAACATTACATTAAAGAGATATCTGCATTTTGTGCATGTAGGTTATATCTTATATGTATGTTATATGTAGGTTATATCTTATATGTAGGTTATATCTTATATGTATGTTATATCTTATATGTATGTTATATGTAGGTTATATCTTATATGTATGTTATATGTAGGTTATATCTTATATGTATGTTATATATAGGTTATATCTTATATGTATGTTATATGTAGGTTATATCTTATATGTATGTTATATGTAGGTTATATCGTATATGTATGTTATATGTAGGTTATATCGTATATGTATGTTATATGTATGTTATATCTTATATGTATGTTATATGTAGGTTATATCGTATATGTATGTTATATGTAGTTTATATCTTATATGTATGTTATATCGTATATGTATGTTATATGTAGGTTATATCTTATATGTATGTTATATGTAGGTTATATCTTATATGTATGTTATATGTAGGTTATATCGTATATGTATGTTATATGTAGGTTATATCTTATATGTATGTTATATGTAGTTTATATCTTATATGTATGTTATATGTAGTTTATATCTTATATGTATGTTATATGTAGGTTATATCGTATATGTATGTTATATGTAGGTTATATCTTATATGTATGTTATATGTAGGTTATATCTTATATGTATGTTATATGTAGGTTATATCTTATATGTATGTTATATGTAGGTTATATCTTATATGTATATTATATGTAGGTTATATCTTATATGTATGTTATATGTAGGTTATATCTTATATGTATGTTATATGTAGGTTATATCTTATATGTATGTTATATGTAGGTTATATCTTATATATGTTATATGTAGGTTATATCTTATATGTATGTTATATGTAGGTTATATCTTATATGTATGTTATATGTAGGTTATATCTTATATGTATGTTATATGTAGGTAATATCTTATATGTATGTTATATGTAGGTTATATCTTATATGTAAGTTATATGTAGGTTATATCTTATATGTATGTTATATGTAGGTTATATCTTGCTGTAATGTGATGTGATGTACCAATTTGATCTGCTATATATTTTTTCAAACTCAACTCATGTCAACATCAGCATATTATACTATCAGATGTTTTATGAGTATCAAATTTCAATTTTCTTCCTGGGTACATTGTAACCGGGTTCTCTCGTCCACCATTAAAAACTGGTCACCATCATATAACTAAAAATTGTTACGACTGTGGCATAAAACACTATTCAAAATGCAAAAATATTTCAGTTCTGAAGGGCTCTCTGTGGCAGAATGGGAAGAACATTTAAACCATACAATATCTAACCTCTATTCAGTGCAGTTTTAAAGGTATATTGTCTCTAAAATTCACGTTTTTTCACCACTGAAAATTATTGGTGTTAAAAAGAGTGAAATAATGTTTCAGTGTCGAAAAATATCAATATCTCATAGAATTGACGTTTTAAGAGTTTTTTCTGCCAGTGGAATCTAATTAATGATGCCACTGCACTGACTCTGAAGACGCATCTGATAGACTAATGCTGAAAGAAATTTTAGACAATGACCTAGATTCTTATCATGGATGTAATGTACAGTCATGGGACATAAAGATTTGCCACTCTTCGTTTTATATAAAACCAACAATTTTTAAATGCTGGTAAAATCCACAAATCATAAAAAAATAAAAATAAAAAAATAAACCAGAATTTGACAAATTTGTACAAATTTATAGTAGGATAATTTCATATTTCTAAAATATACGCATTTTTAAATTATCATGTTTATTTACAGAAATGACAGTATTTTCCTCAGAGTAATTTTGTAAATTCCATAATTATTATTTCAGTCTAATGAAATATGTCAAAATTTACCTAGAATAGATTTATCCTCCACAGAATCATTACTTTCTCAAAATAAACAAAGAGTATATCTAAATTTCAAAAAGAGTTTTAAAAATGTTAATTCAATTTCCTTCACGTAATAATAAAATATTTTAAATATTTCTTAAATTAGTGGATTCTGTGGGCATCTAAAAATTGTTGGTTTTATATAAAACAAAGAAGAAAATAACGTAAGTGGTCAGTATCTATGTCCAATGTTTGGTACTGTAATATAATACCGATGCAAATACCACACCAGTGTTGAAACTGATCACCGTTATAGATCCTGCTTTTGTTCCATTTAGATGTTACAGGAGATCTATTCTTTTTTTTTTTGCAGAATATATTAGCAATCACTTTCTCCCACTATGGGATTTGTTACTTTCCGATATATTTTTTTTTCTTGTGTACGAGATTGAGCATGCATGAACTGCTTTCTGACTGAATTCAAACTGGAGGTCAAATCGAAATTTTATTTCACATGTTAAATGTTAATCTTGAAATCCAGTAATATTTAAGAAAAATGCTTTCAATTTCATTATGATTAAATATATTACCGTATTCAAAACCAAACCAAAATGTTGATACACTAGGGGACAACATATATTTAACTCATCAAACCCAGAAAAACAATGGACTCTTCTGTAAATCAATGACCAATGCCTTTAGGGGTGAATAAGTTAAGCTCTTCTGGAAACTGATTTTGCAAAATAATTAGGCAGTTTTCATGTGGAAGGTTGGTGGTCTCCAATGTATCCAGGTTTAGTCTATCTATAACTGAATGAAAAGTTTCTGACCATGTCGTAAAACACCATTTTAACATAAAACGATTTGTACCGGTACGCTTATAATAATACTTAGAAATAGACAAACATTACTAATGTACCAGGCTATATTTACACTAATATTTTTTTTTTTTATTGCAAAGACTGAATAAAGCTCCCCAACTCTCTCTACCATACAGAAGATGATAAAGTTTTAAAATTTTAAGATTTCTAAATAGCATATTCATTTGCATCATTTTAAAGAATTCTATACAATGTTGTTTGTCTGTTATAGTCTACCGTTTACATGCATTAAAGGGATGTAATCCGGTATTATTTACCTGTCAAATTGTACATTTTCCTGTAAGATGTATGCAAATTAAACATTCTTGCAAAAAACTTCACCAGTCTTAACTAAAGTTAAAAGGTTACATTTCAGTAGCAGAGATGTTGTCTGTCACTACATAATCAGTTGTGAAATATTATGTCATATAATTTGAGTATTATTTCATAAAAAATCTCTACAAACACACAAGTATGTAAATATAATTATGATACTTATAATATCACTGAAATTATATATATATTTATACATTTTGTATATATATTTGTCACCTGCTGAATTAAATCTTCTCGCTTTCATTGGTCAATTGACAAAACATAATTAACCTTATTTCCCTGATCAGGTGGTAAATACATTTTCTGTATCTACTGTCTGATGCACGTTCACTTAATTTGTGACGTCATGTGATTGTCATGCGACGCTTTATGATCATAAGGGCTGTGTGTGTGTGTGTGTGTGTGTGTGTGTGTGTGTGTGTGTGAAATATTACAAATACATGAATGTTCTACATCTAATATCATATAATCCGATTTCTTCACTAAACATGCTAAATATAAAGGCCAATAGATACAAAATAAAAAACCACACAAAATTCAAAATGTTAAGTAAAAGGCATCATTCTATGATAGAAACATACTTGTGTTAGTAAATTTTATAATTCAAAATCTTTGGAAAAAATGGAAAGAAGAAGACTAATACCTTTATGTTTAAAAAAAATGCAAAAAGCAAATATTCTTAAATACTGGTAACAATTTATGCGTGGTTTGTGAAATATTCATGTTAATCAACTGAAATAAATGTTTGTCAAAAACAAATAACTTATCCAATGGCACTTAAGGTTTAACTTGTCAGTAGTTCCATAAAGAAAAGCATTTCATAGGACTTAAAAATGTTAGAAAATCTAAATATCAGTTATAAGTAAATTGCTGATAAAACAGGTGAATACTTTTTCTCTATTTTTCTTGAATTAAAATTTGATAGCGAGATTTGTTTTGAAACACAGATCTTTCTGAAATGACCACTGTCTTGTCTTTCAAGGCATGAATCTTAAATCATAGAACACTTGAATTCTAATATTAGATCATACAAGGCTTGAATTCTTATCTTAGACCATAAAAGGCTTGAATTCTAATCTTAGATCAGACAAGGCTTGAATTCTTATGTTAGATCAGACAAGGGTTGAATTCTAATCTAAAATCATACAAGGCCATCAAATGAATTTCAATTATAAACATTTTGTAAATACATATATGCAGTGTTAAAATATATATATATGTGCCAAAAAGGTATGACTTTGAACAGATAAATACAACAATTACAAATCTCTCTCTCTCTCTCTCTCTCTCTCTCTCTCTCTCTCTCTCTCTCACACACACTGTTGTGACAAATAATTTATTCAAAAATTCAATTATATCACTCATGTTTAAATTATACATATATATATATATATATATATATATATATATATATATATATATATATATATATATATATATATGGTATACACACAAAAGTATATCAATCACGTCAACTTTGTGTGTCAAACAATGTTTTCTGATATTTCAACACAAGGTACAAGTTTTTCCAGTGTGAAGTCTGTAGACCACCACTCGAGTTATAAGAGATTCATTTTCGGTTTTTCCAGTGTGAAGTCTGTAGACCACCACTCGAGTTATAAGAGATTCATTTTCGGTTTTTCCTGTGTGAAGTTTTTAGACCAACACTCGAGTTGTAAGAGATTAATTTTTGGTTTTTCCAGTGTGAAGTCTGTAGACCAACACTCAAGTTGTAAGAGATTAATTTTCGTTTTTTCCAGTGTGAAGTCTGTAGACCAACACTCGAGTTACAAGAGATTAATTTTCGGTATTTCCAGTGTGAAGTCTGTAGACCAACACTCGAGTTATATAAGTACCACACAATGCCACAAGGTACTTGGAGTCTGAAGAGAATGACATCGATCTTACTTCTGACCCCACTCTTGTACTGAAAACTTCACTTGCTGTTTGACAATCCCACAGCTTTAAGTAGTTGTTCTCACACGATGATGCCACCCAACATGAATCAGGGGAGAACACTGCTGTCGTCACCTACAAAACAATCATAAAAGGAAATAAAAAATATCTAAAGTTCTTCAGAAACAAAGACATTGTTCACAATATAGGCCAATTTTTCTGGAAAAACACCCATTGATGAATTTCTTTTGAAGTCAGTTGTCCACTGGTAGTCAACAAAAGTTTGATACAAATGGCTGTTGTCTCTTTTTATATCTATAATTAAGTATCATACTTCAAGTTAATGCAAATTAAAGCACCACTGGAACCTAAGCTGATTTTTGTGATAAGATTGCCAGTTTACTAGTGGAGGGCTGTTGGTACTTTCTGGCTACATTGTAACTGGGTCTTTGTTTTTGACCATTGAAAACTGACCAGCACCAGCATTGTAAAACACCATTAAAGGAAGAAGCAAAAATGAAGTGATAGCTAATTGCTGTAATGCTCATCTCATGTAAGAACAACACTATCTCATGAGAAGTAAGTCATCTTTGAAGATTTTAATTTTCCATAGTGATTACCGTATTCGACCCAATAAGCATCCCTGTCCCTATATACGCCCATCTTCCTATAGTTCAGATTTACTCCTGTGTAAAAAACACATGATCAAGAATATTATCTAGCTGGTTGACAACGAGATCTGGACCAGAAAAAAAAAAACAAAAACAAAAAAACAGTTTAACCGAAAAATGTTGATAGGTATCTTCAGTATTAACTACAACAACTTTACAACCTTGCCTTATAAATAAATAACTGTTAAATGTCAATTTTATTATTGATTAGTCCCAATAAGTACCCACCCCTTTCTCTCTGTGTTTGTAGAGCCCTTGGCACTTATTGGGGCGAGTATGGTAATGTCATATATATATATATATATACACACACACTAAAATACATACTGAGGCTGAATGTTTTGTACTTGGCTTCTTTTCTCCAACAGGATATCCAGAATGGACTTCATAAATGAACAGGTAACCATCTTCTGACCCCACAGCCATTAAATGTCCATCCTTACTCTGTACTAAAGCCTTGCCAGTTCCTTTACAGTCGCTTCCAAGCCAGCATGGCCTATACATCATGCCGATATCTTTGTTCTTACAAACACGCTGATCACATTTACCTGGAGTAAAATGATTTTGCAAAAATTATTTTGTATGATAATGAAAAAAAGGCCCAAAGAACCTTAGCTGTCACCTAAAGTAAAATAATACCCAGATCTGGCCTAGCCCCTTTTCATTTGTGAACTTCACATGTTTTCAAATTGGTTAAAATTGGTGCACTGGCTTTTGAGAAGAAGTCAAAATTGTTTAAACCTTGACCAAAAACATATATTTTCTGTTAAAGTAGGTGCCTGTGACCTTGACCCCATGAACTTGAAATTTTGTCAAAATGAATTTTAGACAATTCTTAACAATTTTCTTATATACCTTTGTATATAAAAAGATAATCAGTTTTGAGTTATTATGCCATTTGTGTAAAACTGTGCCCTATGTTATGAAAGTGCCCCTTAGTGGCTCATTTATAACCAGATAACATTTTCCTTTGCATACCTTTGTAGATATTGACATTACAATCATCCTTAAAAAATTTGAAAGCCAGCTGATCATTGGTTCATGAGAAGAAGATTTATAAGATGTACCCAGTTTTTGGTCCTTTTTGGCACCTTTTGGGGCTCCTTTTTTCATTTCAAATTATAGGCAGGTTCTCGTGGGAATGCTACACGCCAAGTTTGACTAAAAATAGCTAACTGGTTCTTGAGAAGAAGTTAAAATATCTTAAATTTGAGAAAAACTTATATTTTCTGTTTACAAAGGGGTCTGTGACCTTGACCTTTGATTTGAAATTTTATGAAAATGAGCCTTACATAATTCCTTACAACTTTCTCATATATCTTTGTATACTAAATGTCAATCAGTTTTGAGTTATTAAGCAATTTGTATAAAACTATCCTATGTTATTGAAGCGCCCCCTAGTGGTCCCTTTATGGACTGATTTCGTTTTCATTCACAAACTGTACAGATAGTGACTTTCAATCAGTCATCTAATCATTGGTTCATGTTAAGCGCCTATGGGTCATAGTCTCTTCATTCGCAAACTTTATGCGGCTTCACATGGAAATACTACATGCCAAGTTTAGTTAAAATTTGTTGACTGGTTCTTGAGAAGAAGTTGAAAGTCTGTAAAGGTTACTATGCACACAGACAATGACAGACAAAAAATGATCACAAGATATCAACAAGAAACACCAATAGCATTAAGTTTTCTTAATGTCTCTGGTGACCTAAATAAAGTAATCAGCACAACCACTTCCTTTGAAATAATGTGTTTATTATTTTGCAGTTGTGTGCAACAAACTCTGTCAATATATAGATGTATCCTTTGAATAAGTCTGAGAATTTACATACAGATAAACTAAAATACTGAGTTTATCTATAAACGTTTGTGAACATGTAAAAAATTTTTATTTTACTTTAAGCTAGACAGAAAATGAAAGACTATACTAACCAGTGGGTATGTCCCAAAATATGATCCAGCGACGAGTAGAGATAACCATAACATTGCCCGTGTTAGCATGAATCACTTCTCCTAAATGTGGAATTTTTGTCAGATTTCTGAAGCAGGGTAGTAAACCACCTGTAGCTTGCTGTAAGTCAACTGCAATAAATTTATTGGGATGAGCCTGAGGGAGAAATGAACCTTGTTTCTTCCATGATGCTTCAATTTCTTTGTACTCCTTGGGTGTTATCTTTGTTGTTAGAACAAGGTACCTCTCGCTATCACTAAGACTGATACTTACTGCTTCAAACTGCAATCCTGGCTTTAATGGAAATTTCTTCTTCACTTTACGAAGTGATAGATCAATTTCTGTGATGTACAGAAGCTTATCCTTCTTGCTAATTGTGTATACAATTGTCTTCTCTTTGTTCAGAGTAAAATCTAGGACATTTGTAGGTACATCAGCTGACAGAATACCTAGAGCTGTAAGGTCAATCATCTTTATTTTTTCACTCTCTAAATCCAAAGCAATGCATATATCCCCAGCTGCCACTCTTATCTTGCCTGCAGATATACCAATATCAAGTTCTCTTTGAAATTTAGCATCAGTAATAGACCACAATCTCAGCATTCTATTTTCTGAAGCTGTAATCAAAACCTGACCATTAGGATGAATATCAAAGCTGATTATTCCTGTTTGTGCCAGCAACCCCTGAGCTGCAGCACCGTGCTTGTGGTTCTTTTCTCTGATGTCATCAACAAGTTCTGAGAGTGACCAGATCCTCAGTTCCTTGTCTTTACCTACTGACAGCATGTAGTCATCAAGAACTCTGACCTCTTTCACTGATTGTACATGTGCTGGGAATCCACCAAAGTGCTTACCAGTATCACAGTTGTAAAGAGTTATCTGCCCTTGATTGTCACCAAGTATTGCCAGTGAGTGTATCCAACTGAACCCTATTTGTGTAACAGGGTTATTGTTCTCCAGATTTTGTAAACAAATTCCTTCTTTTAAGTGCAAAATGCTGACTTCGCCATTCTCTGTAATGAGGCCTGCAAGAGGCTTGGTTCGGGAAAGTGATAGTTGATGTATATTTCCTGTTACTGGTATATCACTTATGAATAAAGTTTTGTCTATTTCCATAGAAACAACACTTGATGATGAATCTGAGTTGGAAGCATAGGTAATTAATTGTTCCAATGACGATATGCCCAATATTCCATTGGTAAAGGACTTTTCAACATTAACAAGAATGTCATTTTCTTGATCAGGTTTAAAGATTCTGAATTTTCCACAGGAATCTTTTGCCTCAGACTTCACTGCCACTATGACTTTCAAATTATCAATACTTGTACAAAGTATCCCAGCGATGTCTTCCTCCTCCTCTAGCAAAGTCCAAGTTCCTACATGTTTTAGACCAGTTACCTCTACAAGCATGATGTCACCATTATCAAAATGAAGCACCACATGACTTGTGTCAGAGCTATGGATTAGAGCTAGAACTTTCTTGGATCCACTAGAGGAATCAGAAGAAATCTCTTCATACTTTCTTGACAGAATACGCTTGTTACTAAGGGTTAGTAAAGAAAGGGATCCTTTTGTGTCATGAATGATAGTTTTCCCACCTTTGTCCAACACTGGATAAAGCTTTGAATTTGTTTCAACTGATATTGGAATCTCTTCAAATTCACAATTAGCTGTTCTTAATAGTTTGTAACATTCCACACCCTCACTTTCCTCAGAGGAAGCAAGTGTTTGAACTAACACAGAGTCAACAGATTCTGCTACAATCTCAGACACGTTTTCATATGTATCCTGTAGGGCAGAGGAGGTATCTCGTCTTGGGGCTAGACATGAAAATACTGGAATAAGTGATGTATTTTTCCTTGTTGTAAGGAAGCTCTCTGCTTGAGTAAGCAAAGCTTTCAGATATGTATGGTTGTCATCACAGGATATACAAGACAGCATACTGACAGCACATTTATTGGCGTTAGATAAATCTGTCTTGGAAACAGAGAGGAAGTACCTCAGAATTTGTATTTCTTCATCCTCATTTCGATCCAAATAGTCATTTAGTTCACCAAGAAACACATCAACATGATATGCAGCCAGTTTTGTTTTTATAAAATCAAATTTGAAAAAGCAATTCTCCTTTGCAGTTTTTTCAGGTAGTTCGGTGTTAGCATGTATTATGTGATAGGGTAGGCAGGTTAGCATCCTCTTATTCTTCTCCGTGATTGGCTGAGGTGTTACTTGTCTGTCAGCATTTGGAACTGTGAGTTTTCGGCGTGTAAGTGTGATATCTCTTTTAACACCATTTTCAGCCATGAAAATTTCACATAAATTCTTGTGAAGTTTCTCTCCATCTTTTCCAGTTGCGTATCGGGATGTTGCCGTCTCAATGAATTGCCGATGATACCAGTTCATGGTGTATTTGTCTTGTGAAATTCTTTCCACGAGATATTCCTTTATGTCATATCTTATGCGCGCTGCAATCACAGGAGGAATACGAACTATACCCTCAACTGGTGGGTTATGATACCTGTACACATCGTCTAGAGCCTCATCGTCACATGACAACACATCTTCAAGTTCATTCTCTGAAATTCCATTCTTGGAAACTGTGATATATCCAATAGCTCGACCAACAACAACTATTCCAAATTTCTTTTCCAGATTATCAAATAATTGATTGATTGCTCCCTGGACAGAGTCCTGAAGAATCAAATGATGTTGTGGAGTGTAGGAGTTCCATTTTGCAGCTTCATCCAGCATCAGTTTGAGAAACAGAGGTCCAGGTGATAGCGAGAAAGCATTTATTAACAACTTTTGTTGAGACAGTGTAAGAGTCCGTTTCTTTTTCTTAAAATACTTGTCAATCATTTCCCGACCTGTTTGTTCTGGTAGAGAGGGGACTTCAACATATGAATCCTTATCCTGAAGTACCTCAAGAAGGTTGTCTAGTATGTTATGTTCTTTAGGTAGAGTTGATACAAGAAATTTCATATTTGCAGGAAGAGTGGTTGGCAGCCAATCTAAAGAGTGTGCATCATTAAGTTTTGAAAGCTGGTCTAAAGAATCCAACAAAATTACAATGGGACACTTCAATGTACTTGCAACCCTTCTTAAAAACCTTGGCATGTACTCCACCAAATTCTTCATATTTTTGTATCCAACTGGTTCCATGATAATGCCTGCATTGTCAGCGAGTTGTCCACAAACACTCCGTAAAACATCATAAATGTTGGTACTAAGTGGAGAGGTACCAAGGAACCTAATGACACCCACATATTTTGCTTTTCCGATCCAGGAAGATAAACTGTTCATGATCATTGCCATTACAGCAGTTTTTCCAGCACCAGAAGGTGCATGAAGTACCAAAGGTTTCCGGACGGATGAATCCATTATGTATTGTTTTGCACATGATAGAACTTTGTCTCTACCACAGAAAGTTTCACATTTGATCTGACAGAACTCTAGATGATGTAAGATCTCCTGATAGTCACTGTAATATTCTGAACGTCGGACTTTCGAATGTCTCTCTTTTACAGCTTTTTCTGTAAGATCTACAAGACTGTCATAAAAACTGGTGCAGAAATTGTTCAGATATTCCTTGTGGTCTATGTGTTCCTTTGAGTTAATTCCACCTTCTCTCCACATCACTCTATAATCATAGATATTAGATCCATTGACAATTTTCTGTATTTTTGTCTTTAAAGTCGCCTGAAGATCCCTAATCTCTTCATTAAAAATGACCTAAGGAATAAAGAAATCATCATTTTAACACAAAGCTTGTTTTCTTTTTCTGATAATTGTTTCTGTAATTACATCAGGATGTTTGCAGGTGGAGGCTTTCATATCCTATGTAACAAATCTAATTTACATACAAATGTTGTTAGCCAAATTGTAGCTATGTCATATATAACCAATTGTTGCCTCATACATAACTCTTCACAAGGGACATGTCACTAGCCCACATGTGATCTAATTCTGAATCACATGCATCATGTCATTACACCTCCTGTGATCTAATTCTGAATCACATGGGTCATGTTATTAGCCCGCATGTGACCTGTTTCTTAACTACATGGATCATACCATTACACCACCGGTAATCTAAAATTGGATCACATGGGTCATGTTATTACACCACTTGTGACCTAATTCTGAATCACACAGGTCTTATCATTACACCATCTTTGACCTAAAACTGAATCACATGGGTTATATCTTTATCGCAACCATGATCTAAATCTGAATCACATGGGATCTTTAGAGAATCTGTCTATCACTCTACTATACTTGTATGTACCCTGTAGCCAGATCATAGGTTTACAACTATGATCTAATGCTGAATCACATGGGATCTTTAAAGAGTCTGTCTATCACTCTACTATACTTATATGTACCCTGTAGCCAGATGTTAGGTTTACCTAAGATCAACATTTTCTTAGTTGTAGTTAAATCAATGTGCTGCACAGACAACTGTGTGATACAGTTCTTAGTATCTCATGTAAAATTATTTATTTTCATGGGTTTACATTTTTGTGGTTTTCCCTTCACAAACCAATTCAATGACATTCATTTTTTTCATTTTGATTTATCCCACTATGCAAATAAAAAATTTCATTATAATGAATTTATTTCTGTTGGTTTTGGTTACCCATCAAAATAATTAAATCCTCAATGAAATTTTTTTATTTAACAGTATGTCTGAATGGTAAAATACAGTTTTTTTTTCTCCTGTAGTAGACAATTGTCTGAGTCACATTATTGAATATATCTACTGAGCATAGAAATACTTCAAGAAGAACATTAAACTTTTAATGATATATATATATATATATATATATATATATATATATATATATATATATATATATATATATATTATATATATATATATATATATATTTATATATATATATATATATATATATATAAAGATAATCTGAATTTATAGTCTTATAGAGTCGGCCTGGCTCAGTCGGTAGCGCGCTCGACTCTGGATCGTGAGTTCGAGTCGTCCTGTGTCACAGTATGTGTCGGCACGTTAAAGAATCCTCACCGCTCAATGGCCGTAAGTGCCGAGCATAGGCCAAAATTTGAAGCCCTTCACCGGCATTTGGTGACGTCTCCATATGAGTGAAATATTCTTGAGTGGGACGTTAAACAACAATAAACAAACAAACAATATAGTCTTATATATTGGAATTAGACAAAAGTGTTAAAAGGTCCTCTATACCTTTCCATCTTTGCTTTCAGTGTCAACATATCTTCCTGTCTTTGGATCACTTAGATCACCAAAACTATAAATCTCTCTATGAAACACAGCAACATGAGCAGCGGGGTTTTTTGCATCTAATATACCTCTACTTATTTCTAACTCAGTCACTGCAAGTATAAAATCATATAGACAGGTATCATATAGACAGGTAAAAATTTAAAATCATATAGACAGGTATTACATAGACAGGTAAATGCCTGTTACTGCAAGTACAAAATCATATAGACAGGTAAATGCCTGTTACTGCAAGTACAAAATCATATAAACAGGTAAATACCAAAAACAACCAGGAAAAAAATAAACATTTAAAATGCATTTTTCATAGATTGTAGTAGACCACTTCACTTAGTAGACCACTTCACTTAGGAGACCACTTCACTTAGAAGACCACCTCACTTAGTAGACCACCTCACTTAGTAGACCACTTCACTTAGCAGACCACCTCACTTAGTAGACCACTTCACTTAGTAGACCACTTCACTTAGCAGACCACTTCACTTAGTAGACCACCTCACTTAGTAGACCACTTCACTTAGTAGACCACTTAGACCACCTCACTTAGTAGACCACCTCACCCACTCACTTAGTAGACCACCTCAGACCACCTCACTTAGACCACCTCACTTAGGAGAACACCTCACTTAGGCCACTTAGTAGACACCTCACTTAGTAGACCACCTCACTTAGAAGACCACCTCACTTAGTAGACCACCTCACTTAGTAGACCACCTCACTTAGCAGACCACTTCACTTAGTAGACCACTTCACTTAGTAGACCACTTCACTTAGTAGACCACCTCACTTAGTAGACCACCTCACTTAGGAGACCACTTCACTTAGTAGACCACCTCACATAGGAGAACACTTCACTTAGTAGATCACCTCACTTAGTAGACCACCTCACTTAGTAGACCACTTCACTTAGTAGACCACCTCACTTACTTAGTAGTAGACCACCTCACATAGGAGAGCACTTCCCTTTAGTAGACAGACCACCTCACTTAGTAGACCACCATTAGTAGACTTCACTTAGCAGTAGACCACTTAGGAGAGCACTTAGTAGACCACTGACTTAGACCACCTCACTTAGTAGACCACCTCCAGTAGACCTCACTTAGGAGAACATTCACTTAGTACACCACCTCACTTAGTAGTAGACACCTCACCTCACTTAAGAGAACACCTCACTTAGTAGACCACTTCACTTAGTAGACCACCTCACATAGGAGAACACCTCACATCACTTAGTACAACCACTTCACTTATCACCTCACTTAGTAGAAACCACTTCACCTCACTTAGTAGGAGATCCACTTCCACCTCACTAGTAGACCACCTCACTTAGTAGGACCACCACTCCACTTTAGGAGACCACCTCACTTAGTAGACCACTTCACTTAGTAGACCACCTCACTCCACTTCATTAGTAGAGCAGACACTTCACTTAGTAGACCACTTCACTTAGTAGACCACTTCACTTAGTAGACCACCTCACTTAGTAGACCACCTCACTTAGGAGACCACTTCACTTAGTAGACCACCTCACATAGGAGAACACTCATTTAGGAGTAACCACCTCACTTAGTTAGTACCACCACACTCACTTAGTAGACCACCTCACATAGGAGAGCACTCACATAGGAGAGCCACCTCACTCACTTAGTAGACCACCTGAGAACACCTCACTTACCTCACTTAGTAGACCACCTCACATAGGAGAGCACTTCACTTAGTAGACCACCTGACTTAGACCACCTCACTTAGTAGACCACCTCACTTAGTAGACCACCTCACTTAGGAGAACACCTCACTTAGTACACCACCTCACTTAGTAGACCACCTCACTTAGGAGAACACCTCACTTAGTACACCACTTCACTTAAGAGAACACCTCACTTAGTAGACCACTTCACTTAGTAGACCACCTCACATAGGAGAACACCTCACTTAGTAGACCACTTCACTTAGTAGACCACCTCACTTAAGAGAACACCTCACTTAATTCACTTAGGAGATCACCTCAACACTTAGGAGATCACCTCACTTAGACCACCTCACTTAGGAGACCACTTCACTTAAGAGGAACACTTCACTCACCACCTTAGTAGACCAATTCACTTAGTAGACCAATTCACTTAGGAGATCACCTCACTTAGACCCACTTCTCACCTTAGGAGACCACACCTTAGTAGACCACCTCACATAGGAGAACACTTCAGGTAGTACCACCTCACTTAGTAGACCACTTCACTTAGTAGACCACTCACTTAGTAGACCACCTAAGGAGACCACTTCACTTCACTCACATAGGAGAGCAGTACCACCTCACTTCGACCACCTCACTTAGTAGACCACCTCGATTAGTAGACACTCATTTAGCAGAACACACTTCACCACCTTTAGTAGACCACTTTCACTTAGCCACCTGACTTAGACCACCTCACTTCAGTTAGTAGACCACCTCACTTAGTAGACCACCTCACTTAGGAGACACACCTCACTCACTTAGTAGACCACCTCACTTAGGAGAACACCTCACTTAGTACACCACTTCACTTAAGAGAACCACTTAGTAGACCACTCACTTAGTAGACCACCTCACATAGGAGAGGAGAACACCAACTTACCACTTCACTTAAGAGAACACCTCACTTAGTAGACCACCTCACATAAGAAACCACTCACTTAGGAGACCAATTTCACTTAGGAGATCTCACTTAGACCACCTAGACCCTCACCTCACTTAGTAGACCACCTCATTTAGGAGACCACTTACTTAAGAATTACTTACATCACTTAAGTTCACTTAGTAAAACTTTTCAGACCACTTCACTTAGTGATAAATTATCACCATATTATGACCACCTCCTTAGTAGACCCACCTCAGTAGAGGAGATCATTAGTTGACCACCTAATCAGGGACCAAAACAACTTCAAAGACCACCTCATTTAGGCGACTTCACTTAGTAGACCACCTCAAGCTCGACTTAACTTTTTTCATGAATATTAAGTCCAGACCCTAAAGATCATGATAATTAGGGCCCAAAATCACCAAATTTACTCTGTAAAGTGGACATTTTCATGTTTTAAGGTAAATTGACATTCATACAATATGTACAATAAATGATAAAAATTATTGCTACTTTGAAGAACAATTCAGAAATATTAAAAAGTTGTTTGAGAAAATACTCGACATATTATTCAAATTTTACAGGAACATAATAAGCGTAACTCAAAAATCTATACATGAATGATGAAAATTAATAATATGTTTCCTAATCACTCAAACCCACAAGTTTTACAATCAATTATATAGTCAAGATGATAAGATGAAAGTTGAGCTTCAGTGTTGAGTAAATTTGGTGACTTCGGGCCCAGACCACTTTGAGTCAGTCAGTTAAATGGTCTTAATATCGACGTTCCACTGTAACTGGTGAACTGAACACAACTATATTAATTTCAAACAACATGGTATACCTCACAGACTGTAGTTCTTCATTTTCTGTATCACTTAATACAAAGTACTCACCCAGACATAATATTTGTGACACTTTTTCACCTCCTTTTTTACAGATTGTTTTAGAAAACTACATTGAATATTTACTTATCAGTTTATACAAATATCTTTTTTAAACAATAGAAGATCACATTTAAACTTGTAAATGATGTTGTAAATGACACTGTACACTGGAAAAGGTGCTCCTTCACAAAGTTTTACTCATTAATCTTAAATATTTACAAATCCGATGCATTCCCCTATATGAAAGTTCTGTCAGAAGTGTATTGCATAACCTGATGAACGAAAAATCTATCAGCTGACAAAAGCAGAAAGCAGGTGGATGGATTTCTATTTATAACAAACATTTACATCAATTGATTTCTTGTTTAGTTCAAAAGTAATGAGCAAGATAAACAGTGAACAGCAAGACAGACAAATACAGTCCCTGGCCATCTTCAATATGGCAGATAAAAATTGTTGAGACACAGAATAACATTAAATTATATTGCAATTGTTTCCATGACAATTCTTTACATTAGTCATTATAGTCAAAACATCAAATGTACAGTGAACATGTCACAGTAGACCTACGATATTAGCATATGGTCATAGCAGATATTAATGGCACCTCAATCAAAGGTATTATCAAACACATAAAGACATTTCAAAAGCAAAAGTTTTATATGCAGTTTCACTATCTCATGACATACCCGAGAGAAAATACTCATGCAGTTGTTCATTGGTCAGTTTCTTGGTATTACAAGCCACAACAGCAGCTTCTCTGAGAGCAGACTGCAGTTCATTGAATGTCGTTTGCCAGTTTTTTGTATCCTTGGCTCTGGGTTCATCACAACCCGGTGAGTAGTCTCCAAAGAATGGAAACTGTGATCGGATTGGCTGAAAATAAATAAAATGACTAAAATCAAATAAATCATCATCATCTTTATCATCCCTTTACTGTAAAAGTCAACAGGTCACTCATACAACAATTATTACCACATCTCTCGGTACTTTTCCATTGGACTTTACTATTTCTACTACATGTAATATGATAAAACAAACTTTACAATATCTAAATGACACAGACATAGCAAACATCAACAGATTTACAAACCATTAATACAGCCATTATCATCATATCTACAAACCATTGATATAGCAGACTTTACCACTGCTGGTGGACGTTTGAGTCCCCGAGGGTATACATAAACCTAGTACCTGTTATTTTGGTACCAGCTGATGATCTTATACTAAAGTAATATTCGGAACTGATAAGACCATTTAAATTCTAATTTATTCAAAAGCTAAGATAGTCATCTTATTACAGTGGTTACTCTTAGACGGATTTGGCTATGGATTTACATTTATTATTTGGCATTGTATTATACCACTTGCCTTTTCGAAAATCTATTTAAAATTGGAGCTCAACTGATGAAGTCTAATTGACAGAAATGATTGTCTTGAGCATTATAACTTTGGTATTGTGTCTATATTATAATATCTCTCTCTCTCTCTCTCTCTCTGTCTCTCTCTCTGTCTGCCTGTCTCTCTCTCTCTCTCTCTTTGATTAATGCATAAGAATACAAACTATTTTACATTTACTAGAATTTATAATTAGAGGAAATTATATCTGAATAATCTTCATAATGATGGAATAACATCAGAAAATTTCAGTACATATTTTAACATAACATACATGCACTATACTGTATCTTTGCATACAGTTGAATTCTAATTGGCAATTACAACATGTACATAAAATCAATTGTGACCAACTCAAAGATTGCTATAGCCGGCTTTCACCTTTGTCGATATACCTGGCTGAAAATTAGTTTCTACTTGGAAACATTAAGGAATATTTTTGATTGGGTTTTCATTTATTAGGTTTATTATTGTGATTTCCATGATTACACTTGATAATCATGGAAGGGAAAATAGATATAAAGTGTGTTTTCATGCTTGACTGAATTATCTGATCCAAACATAGAGACAGAGCAGTTTTGGGACACAGAAATATTGAAGATTTACCTGTAGGACATATTGTGGCGGTTCTGAATTTTCATCAAGCTGATACCAAACATCCATTAACTGGCTGCCATTAACGTTTTTATCTTTGGCTATAGCTCGCAGAGTTTCAAACATTTTTACATCCATCTCTGTTGGAATAGGACGGAAGCCATACCTGTCGCCAATTATAGCCTGTCACAAGTATATAGTTAAAAAGAAAATATCTTATTTACAATTTTTAGAATAACGAAATGTAACATAGAAAAACAAGTTTATGGAATAAAAAAGAAAATATATAACTTATTAACACTCTTTCTCACTGTATGTGTGTGTAAGAAAAGAATCCAATACATTTATTTACATTCCCTAGGGAAACTACATGTAAATCAAGGAATACATGCTGATGAAAAGTACACTTCTCCTATGAAGCATAAAGTGGTGCACATGAAAAAGCAAAACAAAATAAGAAAGTATAGTTACACTGCTATATCTCATTGAACAGAAAGTATTGTAACAGAATCATATAACAATATTCACTCTACCAAAGCTTCTACTTGTGGAAAGAATACTCAATTAAATCTTCAACCTGTGATTGGCATTCTCTACCAAACTTCTACCTGTGATTGGCATTCTCTACCAAAACTTACACCTGTGTGTGGAATACTCTACCAAAACTTACACCTGTTTGTGGAATACTCTACCAAAACTTACACCTGTGTGTGAAATACTCTTCCAAATTTCCACCTTTGTGTGGACTACCCTACCAAACTTACACCTGTGTGTGAAATACTCTACCAAACTTACACCTGTGTGTGGAATACTCTACCAAAACTTACACCTGTTTGTGGAATACTCTACCAAACTTCCACCTGTGTGTAGACTACTCTACCAAACTTACACCTGTGTGTGAAATACTCTACCAAACTTACACCTGTGTGTGAAATACTCTACCAAACTTACACCTGTGTGTAGACTACTCTACCAAACTTACACCTGTGTGTGAAATACTCTACCAAACTTCCACCTGTGTGTGAACTACTCTACCAAACTTCTACCTGTGTGTGAAATACTCTACCAAAACTTCCACCTGTGTGTGAAATACTCTACCAAACTTTTACCTGTGTGTGAAATACTCTACCAAACTTCCACCTGTGTGTGAAATACTCTACCAAACTTCCACCTGTGTGTGGAATACTCTACCAAACTTCCACCTGTGTGTGAACTACTCTACCAAACTTCCACCTGTGTGTGGACTACTCTACCAAACTTACACCTGTGTGTGGACTACTCTACCAAACTTACACCTGTGTGTGAAATACTCTACCAAACTTACACCTGTGTGTGGAATACTCTACCAAACTTACACCTGTGTGTAGATTACTCTACCAAACTTCCACCTGTGTGTGGAATACTCTACCAAACTTACACCTGGGTGTGGACTACTCTACCAAACTTACACCTGTGTGTGAAATACTCTACCAAACTTACACCTGTGTGTGGAATACTCTACCAAACTTACACCTGTGTGTAGATTACTCTACCAAACTTCCACCTGTGTGTGGAATACTCTACCAAACTTACACCTGGGTGTGGACTACTCTACCAAACTTACACCTGTGTGTGGAATACTCTACCAAATTTCCACCTGTGTGTGAAATACTCTACCAAACTTACACTTGTGTGTAGACTACTCTACCAAACTTCCACCTGTGTGTAGACTACTCTACCAAACTTACACCTGTGTGTGTGAAATACTCTACCAAACTTACACCTGTGTGTGAAATACTCTACCAAACTTCCACCTGTGTGTGAAATACTCTACCAAACTTACACCTGTGTGTAGACTACTCTACCAAACTTACACCTGTGTAAGAAAAACTCTACCAAATTTCCACCTGTGTGTGGAATGCTATACTTTATCAAAACCTTTGGCCGTTATCGGAATATTTTACCTAAACCCCCTGTGACAAGAGTACTGTACCACAAAGCTATAATTATTCATTATTTCACAGTTACATACACATGGTTTAAGCCTACCACAAAGTTTGGTCCTAGGGACATCTTCTGACAATTCTCCACTTCCTGTAGACATATTTTCTCCACACTATGATCATTCTGACTATCTTCTGTAACACCCCACCTCATGTCCACCACCTGAAAATCTAGGTTAAGTCCAGCACAGAACTTCTGTAGCTTGGGAAAGACTTCTCTTGACAAAGTGTCTCTTTCTGCATGCATATCTGAAATCAAAATTGACATTGCTATAATGTATACCTGCAGTGTTAATACTTACTATATTCAGGTGTTCATAAATACAAATTGTACATTAAGTTAAAGAACAGTGAATATATTCATAACTAATATGATTGTTACATGTGAGCATGCTATTTAAGTAACGTTCCTGGTTAATAGTGGGCAAGTCCTTGTATTGTACAGATATATAATAAAATCGATGACCAACCATATACATACTGTAAACTAACAAAAGTAAAACTAACAAAATGAATTGACAAGAGTAAATAATATAAAAGCAAATTAACAAAGTGTATAAGAATTTTAAGCTGTCAAATGGTCAGCACTTATAATGTCTAGCCAATGTGTCATACCGATATGTCAGGCTACTGCTGACCATTCAACATGGTACATGCTTGAATGTCTACCAATATGTCAGGCCACTACTGACCGTTCAACATGGTACATGCTTGAATGTCTGCCAATATGTCAGGACACTACTGACCGTTCAACATGGTACATGTTTGAATGTCTACCAATATGTCAGGACACTACTGACCGTTCAACATGGTACATGTTTGAATGTCTACCAATATGTCAGGCCACTACTGACCGTTCAACATGGTACATGTTTGAATGTCTACCAATATGTCAGGCTACTACTGACCGTTCAACATGGCATCACACAAGGCTGTTAATTTGGATGACCACAAGGCTGACATTTTGGATGACCACAAGGCTGTCAATTTGGATGACCATGAGTTTACTGTGAAGCAGTCACATTGGATAGTGAGTTTGTACACATCAAACCTAACTCAGTGTATAACTATATTCATTATTCTTTCCTCCAAGTTTATTTTGTTTATCCTTCACTTTAAGCTTTAATGTTATCACCTTTAACTTAAACCTTTCATTACTTTAACTAGTAATAGCTTGTTGAGTCCTGTAAAACAAACTGATTAAATATGATTTTTTAAGTGTTTATATATATAAAGCCTTGGGATAGTCTAAATATTCTAGGGTAACTGAAGCAATAATGAAATATTCTATGTAAATACTAAAACACAAAACCAACATTGTAACATATTTCTGGCATTATATAATTCAGGCTGAACCTGGTGTTAATCTATAATAATTCTGATATGCTAATTCAACAAACTAGAATCATTTTCAGGAATAATAAAAATGTAAATATTACAATCCGTGGAATTAAATGCCTACATAGTATTGACATCCAGGAGAAACAATACACATGTCTTTTGTTATTAATAGGAAATTTTACCTTTTGGTTGTATAAATACATCATTGTTTATAGGCTACTATTTATAATTTTGTCATTCTTATTTTAAGATCACAAAAAGATAAAGATAAGAGTTCCACAAAGGCCCATAATACAACCATCATGTTTGTATTTTACAGGAGTTTATGTTATAACAGTCAAATTTAGAGGAGTGTGATTCCTTGCACAGGCAGCTAATTTATAGTGACCTTGACATCAGAAATGTGACCTTAAATCATGAAATACAGATATTAGAAAAATATGGCTAAGACAAGATAATCACATCCATGTCCAAGGTTACCTTTACATAAGTGGTATGAGCATGAGTCATGTTCATGATGTAATGCCTTCCCAAACAAAACATTTGAACAAATATAGTTTCACAAAATATAGCACTAATGAGAAAATTTCATCTAAGACCACAATGAACATCATATCAGTTGTATGACTTTGAGTCAAGGTCATAACAACCACCTCCCATAAAAAACATATGTTCCAAGAATGAAGAAGCATCCATATTTACAGTGGCCTTGACATGAGTGGTATGACCTCAAATCAAGGTCATGACACACTGCCTCCTATAAGATATATCAAGAATAAGGTTTCATAAATAAGGCATATGAAATGTATGACCCCATAAAAATTCCACTAACGTCAACAGTGGAAATTCTACACCAGACATAGTGAATGTGGTCATAGATATTTGTATCTAACACATTACATTAACTATAGAACTTCTAAGTGCAGAATTCATACATATTGGCAATGATTTTAGTAAAGAATTGCTTCAGCCATCCATTTTGTTGAACAAGATAAAAAACAAATGCTTTCTTGACCTCAGGAGAGCTATATAACAAGAGGGCCTCAATCGCTCACCTCAGAACCATCTACAAATGTGGAAAGAAGACCAAAAAGACCATGCAGGCTGATCTGGCCAAGAAAGAATATTGCAGTCTAAAGAAATTCATGACAATATCTAAAAACTACATTTCAGCAAAATTCTTGCACAGAAACATTTCTTCACCTATATGCAAGATTAACACATTAAAAGAATGCATCATAGTGTGAAAAATGCACCCCCACCCCGCACCCACCCCTCTTTTTTTACAGTCATAACAAATTCTTAGACAAAACATTTTGTCACCTAATTACAAAAAAATACACATTAAATGAATGTATCAAAGTGAATTTAAGGGTTGATAATCAAGGAAATAATGCAAAATTGAATGAAAATGACAGTCTGAAAAGACCTCAAAAACGCGTCAAAAATTAATATTCCGATTTCTATAAAAAATATAAACTTAAATTATACATCAATTTAAATGCAAAAGTTAACAGACTGATGACGTCGAGGGATGACAGATGGCAGACATTTGACTATAGCAATAGTTTACTTGGCCCTTTGGGCCCTGTGAGCTAATAAGCATACCTGAGAAAGTAGAACTGACAAAAATTCTGACGACAGATCTAGGTAAATGGGGAAGGTTGTCCATTTTGCCCTCCAACATTCTATCAAACTGCTTCTCTGCTTCTTTATCAAAATCTTGCTTGTCATCTTTTTCTTTGTAAATAAAACAAAAAATAAATAAATAAATGCCTTTATAATCCTGTGACATCTGAACCAAAAACAATATGAATATCTTCATCACAATAGAAAATAGAATTAAACAAGTCACTATAGAATATCTGGATCAAGTCAAAATGTTGAAAATGTCATGTTACTTGTAGTGACACATCAAAGTTATAAGTTATAATATACTTACTCTGTGACTCATTTTGTGATGCCTTGCTTGTATTTTCAGATCTAAAATAAATGATAGATTTGAAAAAAATAACTATTTTATGATACATTTATTAATGAAGTTTTAAAATGTCATATTAGTGGTAAACATTTATCTTCGTTAATTTCATCAGAAATACAGTGACAACAATGTCGACAAAATGTTACATTAGTAACGAAACAATTATCTCAATTTCTTCTGAATTATTTTGACATTAGACACATGTACTGTATTCGACCCAGTAAGTGCCCAGGGCACTACAAAAATCAGTAAAAAGGGATGGGTACTTAATGGGACCAATTAATAGTCGAATTGACATAAGACAGTTAGTTTTTTATAAGGCACAGTGGTAAGGTTGTTGTTGTTATTACCGAGGACACATCAATATAATTCTGTTACTTGAGAGCTACAGATAAACTGTTACTTAGGTTTTTAAGGTCCACATCTCCTTGTCAATCAGCTATAAAAGATTCTTGATCATATGAAAAAAGGGGGAAGGGCACTTATAGGAACATGGACACTTAATGGGTCGAATACGGTAAATGAAATTTTGTTTTCAAACAGTTTACAATAAAAGACTGTCACATGAGGGTGGGAGTAATATAATCATATGAAGTACAGATATATCAACAGGGCCTTTATATGTAATATAATCATATGAAGTACAGATATATCAACAGGGCCTTTATATGTAATATAATCATCTGAAGTACAGATATATCAACAGGGCCTTTATATAATCTATTTATATATAATATAATCATATGAAGTACAGATATATCAACAGGGCCTTTATATGTAATATAATCATATGAAGTACAGATATATCAACAGGGCCTTTATATAATCTATATATAATATAATCATATGAAGTACAGATATATCAACAGGGCCTTTATATGTAATATAATCATATGAAGTACAGATATATCAACAGGGCCTTTATATAATCTATCTATATATAATATAATCATATGAAGTACAGATATATCAACAGGGCCTTTATATAATCTATCTACATGTATATATAATATTTTGAAGAACTTATCTACACATGCCATTATAAGTTTTATGATATTTTTATAAAGATCTCATTATGTCAAAAGTTTGATAGAATACTGATGATAAAATGAGATGTGTGCAGACAATAATACAAAACACAAAGAAGTAAAGCAAGAAATAAGAAGAATCCAAATATAAACAGGATATTTTTATTTTCCGTCTGAGAGTTCCATTAAAAATCTACAATAATTTAAAAGAAAATAAAACAAGCATTTACCTAATTTTACTGCTCATGGAAGACTTTCCTCTGGTCCCTCGTGCAGAACGAGGTGTTTTTAATTCTAAAGTCTGAAATGTAAAACAGGTTTATCAAATATATCCATTTTTCAGAAACATTTTTTTCTGGTGATGCCCAGATGAAGTTTTGTTATTTATCTAATTTAAATGAAATATAATATTGAGACAAACAAATTGTTTTGGCTTTAGAACTAGATACAGAATGGTCTTGTCTAGTAAATGATTCTATCAACTGGACAAATCCATTCCACTTGTAGTTAACTTGTAGTTCACTTGCAGTTCACTTTGAAAATGATCATAATTGTTGCTTTACATCCCCCAATGCATAACGTATATGGGGATATCACAAGGTTTAGGTGAAATGCCACAAATTTTTACCTGTGCTATGGACAGACACTAATGCAATGAGCATTCTTATATGTGACACATGTCCTTGGTTTTAAGTCTCATCTAAAAGACCTGTGACTCTCACTTCTGATGCCAAGCACCTGGTTAAGGAAAGGTCATAACTCTCACTTCTGATGACAAGCACCTGGTTAAGGAACGGTCATGACTCCCACTTCTGATGACAAGCACCTGGTTAAGGAAAGGTCATGACTCCCACTTCTGATGACAAGCACCTGGTTAAGGAAAGGTCATGACTCTCACTTCTGATGACAAGCACCTGGTTAAGGAAAGGTCATGACTCTCACTTCTGATGACAAGCACCTGGTTAAGGAAAGGTCATGACTTCTGGTGCCAAGCACCTGGTTAAGGAATGGTCATGATTCTCACTTCTGATGCCAAGCACCTGGTTAAGGAACAGTCATGACTTCTGGTGCCAAGCACCTGGTTAAGGAACAGTCATGACTTCTGGTGCCAAGCACCTGGTTAAGGAACAGTCATGACTTCTGGTGCCAAGCACCTGGTTAAGGAACGGTCATGACTCTCACTTCTGATGCCAAGCACCTGGTTAAGGAACGGTCATGACTCACTTCTGATGTCATATCTTTACTAATTCTTGACATACTTATACTTGTGATATTGTGATATACTTATACTTACTTATAAGTTATAACATAACTATATTTATTCATATGACATACATACTTATTGAAGACAAGAGATGTATGGCCTTCTGCAAGTAAACTGGCAAACTTTTTTGTAAAATCAAGTTGGTATAAGAATGTCATAAAAGAGTACAGGTATGTTGTGTATAATTATAAGTATGTCATAAGCATGTAGAATTAAATATGTCATAAGTAAGCATAATTATAAGTATGTTATAAGTATGTAGAATTAAATATGTCATAGGTAAGCATAATTATAAGTATGTCATAAGCATGTAGAATTAAATATGTCATAAGTAAGCATAATAATAAGTATGTCATAAGCATGTAGAATTAAATGTCATAAGTAAGCATAATTAAAAGTATGTCATAAGCATGTAGAATTAAATATGTCATAAGTAAGCATAATTATAAGTATGTCATAAGCATGTAGAATTGAATATGTCATAAGTAAGCATAAGCACTTTATTGAGTTATATTTCTCTATGGTTGGTACTCTGTCCTGAATAAATTTATTATACGACAAGACTTAAAAACAGTTCGTTAAATGAGATTTTCAATTACTTACCTGTATTCCAATTGCAAACGAGGATTGTCTTTTTTCCAAAGCAGGCTTCCTAGTGGAAGCTGGAAGTAAATTAATCAAAAAAGTAGTCACATGAATTATTAACAGTAATTATATCATTATGAAAGTTTGCAATAACTCTGAGGGTAGACATAATATTTAGAAGGAACGTAGCCATGACAGACATTTGTTGGTCTATTACTGTGGGGGGAAAGTTGCAGTAAAATTCAAAAACGATAAAGTCATATACATTGTCAACTATTCTAAGCATTTTATCTATCTCAGACCAGATATGGTAACAGAGGATTTCATTTTATCTAACTCAGACAAGATCTGGTTACAGAGGATTTCATTTTATCTAACTCAGACAAGATCTGGTTACAGAGGATTTCATTTTATCTAACTCAGACAAGATCTGGTTACAGAGGATTTCATTTTATCTAACTCAGACAAGATCTGGTTACAGAGGATTTCATTTTATCTAACTCAGACAAGATCTGGTTACAGAGGATTTCATTTTATCTAACTCAGACAAGATCTGGTTACAGAGGACCTCATTTTATCTAACTCGGACCAGATATGGTGACAGAAGATTTCATTTTATCTAACTCAGAAAAGATATGGTTACAGAGGATTTCATTTTATCTAACTCAGACAAGGTATGGTTACAGAGGATTTCATTTTATCTAACTCAGATAAGGTATGGTTACAGAGGATTTCATTTTATCTAACTCAGACAAGATATGGTTACAGAGGATTTCATTTTATCTAACTCAGATAAGGTATGGTTACAGAGGATTTCATTTTATCTAACTCAGACAAGGTATGGTTACAGAGGATTTCATTTAGTTTTTAATTTGTAAAGACTGATGTGTCTCACATATTTTCATGATTTGTTACCTTGGTCTCAATTTTTTCAAAAAATGACCAAATTTATTACATTTTTTTATTAAATTAATCAATTAAATAAAAGCTTTATTTTTCACTGTTATTTTTCATTGATTTTATACTGATTGGTTTAATGAAAAATACTATATTTCATTAAGCCAATCAAAATACAGTGCCAAGTCACTAATGAAAATCCGAGTAATTAATCCCATCTATAATGTAATGATAGTTTTCAATACAATGTCTGATTATAAACTGATCACATTTGCAAACAACTTCCAATAAAATGGTGATGCTGTGGTAAAAACATTTGAACACGTACTGTAGAAATGACAAATCAAGAAGGGATTTTTGTGTGAGCTATTAATAATGCTATATCGAAGTTAAACAAAATGGCTCCATACAGACTTGTTCTGTCTCGAATGAAAGGCAGGCGATATAATCTTTTGATTGAGTGGGTTTAAGTAGTCTAAAAGGCAGTGGAAATGTTTAATGTATCCACTATCTGAGTCAACAGTTAATAGTTTTTAAAATGATTCAGAAGCGAGTTTGCTGTCTAGGTCTATCGATATCTTTGGCATGATCTTTGAGGCACCAAGTGATGTATTTCATCCAAACCACAGGGGCGTGGAAATCTTTTTTAGAGCATAATATTTTCCTCCAGGCTTCAGTTTTCATTGAACATATTATGCTTTAAAAAAGATTTCCAAGCCCCTGTGTCAAAACGTGGTTTGTTCACATTTCACAAGCTGTAGAGTAGCCTAGCCTACATGTACAAAATATCGGTTTAATCTAGGCCTAATGAAACTTAACTGGAAAATGTAATAAATAGAATATTTGACAATTGTTTTTGAATAACATATTTATTACATTGAGTGAAGCAGGAGAATACAAATTTAACAAGTGTGCATAGCATGAGTGTTAAATATGAATTCTCCTGTCTCACGAGATTGTCAAATATCCTCTATATATTTTGTGTCTATTGAGATCTCATGATAGATCATCAATCAACATATAAGCTTCTTTTAATTAATTATTTAATCAAAAAGAAATGAATCAATACATACCCTTGGCCTTGCTTGCCATTGCTCTTCTTTTTAGTGTCTTTTCTTACCTAGGAAAGAATGAATACATGAATACATATCTTTGCTTTGACTTGATTTAACGAGCAGCATGACTTTGTCACTCATCTCTGTGAGGCAGGGAAAGAAATATCTAGAGTGTGTTTATGTCCTCGCTTGAGTGGTCCGTATTTCCAATGCCTTTTTAAGTGGCCACTACACTTGTACAATCTGACAAAGGTAATAGAACTGCACATCTTAGACCATTTACCCTCCATCTAGGAAAAGAGCTGTGCAGACAGGAGATGAAATTTCACCTGTGAAAATCTGGCACAACTAGGGATGAAACAAGGGACCTTCATTTTGAAGACCTCACCTGGTGGTCTAAAAACTGAATCACTTTGTCCACGTTTGTATTATATCACCATGGTTAGATAAAAGAGGGAGATAACTCATATGTTATGGTACAGTTGCAGATACCAATGTTCACATTTGAAATAAATATCAAAGTAAAGTAAAATGTTTTCATAGATTGTATTGTATGATCATATTAACGTGATAAGCAGAAAACAAGTCACACATATGAAGAAGCCAAAAATGTTACCATACACTGCTTAATCAATTACTTTAATTAAAGTAGAAGTATTTATAAAGTTATTGAATAATAGTACAAAATAAGTACATTTATATGATATAATTCCAGTGAAGTGTAATATGAGACATCATAAGAGATATAAATTCCACCTAATTTATTAGTGCTAAGGGCAGTTACTCAGTAAATAAAGGGCAAATAGCACCAAACACAAACTTTTCTAAAATAGCATCATATCAAACATGCATAAAAATTAATAAAATTTTGATGAAAGTGTGTGCGTGTGTGTGTGTATGTGTGTGCATGTCCCACATAAAATACTTTGTATCAAAAGTAACAGTCACTGTCTTTTATTAAATTCTTGGATTAATGACCTAATACCATAAAATTACCCCATGACTTTCTGTTTGGAAGTCAAATGCTCTGTCACTAGACCAGAACAAGCATTAAAAACAAAATAATATGTAGAAATCTGCCTTATATATTGCGCCATCTTATGTTTTCGACAATATTTTGACGATTTCATTATATTTCCATTAACATTGTATCATTAATGAAGGTCATTAAAACCCAGGGTATATATAGTATTTGTATAGACAATTAGATTAAGAAACCTCCCTGGTTTTCTATGCATTAGAACAAAATTTATTGCACCTAAAAGACTTAACTCAGAAGGGCTTTTTCTGTAGCATCCACGGGCCAAAATTCGGCCCCATTCCCAATGCAAAATGCATGTATTTTTTCCCCAATTTTATGAAAAAACTCCAAATTTATGTTGAGCTCATGATCGCAATGAAAAAAAAAATGTTAGGGGAAAGGCATTTAAAAAATCCATTTAGATTTCCATGTGTGCACACAATTTTTCCCAATATGCTATTCATAAATTACAGCTTGGATTTTAAACATGGATATTTTCATATCTATTCATAGGTCTGCATAAATACAACAATTTAATTGTTCGTGGTTACAGGCAAAAAACACAAAATTATTTCTAAAATATTTTCTTGTACATCCATAGAAGGCTGTAAGTGCAAACCGACCATATGTTACACTGTAGCACTCTGACTATATTGGCTAAGTGTAAGGTCAATACCCCCTTAGTCTCCCCATCCCACCCGACAGCAATGGAAAAGGTCGTTAATTTTATATGCACATTGTTACAGCCATACAGGTGCTTCTTTAAATATTAGCCTAAATTGACGATTTGCAAATTTCTTCTGGTGAACTTACATTTATGTTGTATTCGTAGAAAATACAGAAAAAATGCGTAACAATACTAATTAATACAAATTTCTTACGTCTCTGTCGCTATTTTACTTCACATTATGCGTTTTGTTTACCCAAGATACAACCTTTCGTCGAGTTACAATTATATCTAGTATACGCCAAAAGGTATTCCGAAAGACGAGACTCTGTATTAGTGGGTAAACTCAAAATAATTTTAAATGGCATATGTCATTACATAATTGACAAGTTTCTTTTTCACGTCAAAAGTAAGTTAATGAAATATTTTAACGTTACACGATTTTTTGTTCCATATAATCTTTCAAGGTAGTTATTTTATTTAAATTAAATTTCTTTCATAATGACATATTTTGATACAGTTTATATAACGTAAACCGGAAACATTATAGTACAAGCAAATCTCAACATGTCTCGTAAGTACACGAATTCTGATTCCGGGAAAATTATTACATTGTACCAATATTCTTCTTCTACAGCAGAGTAAAAAAATGAGTGAACTTTTTATTTTCATCACTAAAGATGCTTATATTTTACATAAACTTGTTTTAAAAAATTACAGTCTTTCCCTATTCATTTCCAAAACAATGATTCCTATTCAGCTTAAATGTTCTCACGGTATACAGTTATTTCTTTGTTTTATCACAAATTTCCATTTGTCATCTTATTAGTCTGTCATTTCCTTACTTTTAAATGTAAAATTTGAAAATGAGCACATCTTCACTTTTGATTTTTTTTAATTCAAAAATTTCTGATAAGGTAACAGTAGTCATGCAGGGTACATGCACTTTTTAATGTGTAAATGGTGCAATTTGACAGAGAGATAAAATTTCCGAATCTTAAAAAGAAAAAAAAAACATGAACATTATGTGATAAGGGTGACAAGACGCCATTCACGTGAAAATGGTGCGTTCTTTATGCATTGGTGTAGGAATCAAATCAAACGGTAGTTTTAAAAGGGGTTAGGATTGAGGCTGGTAGTATTAATTACACTTGTTTATACTTGTAAAATTAAAATTTAAACTTAAATTAAAATTGTTTATGCAATACATACCTAGTATAGTATAGTACAATAATGATTCCAAGTTGGAGAAGTGTCAATCTTAATTAATGTCGCCGAGCGGAGCGTGGCGGGAATTTTTTTTTTAAATTTGTCGTGATTTTTCGACTTTTTGTAGAAAAATGAAGTGTTTTACACCTATTTTATCAACTTTAGGCGTCACTCTCTCCCTCATCCATGCACACGTTTCCAAGTGTTTGATTAATTGTAAGGCAATATTTCATTTGGGTAGGGTTTTACGCATCTTTTATCAAGTTTTTTAAATTTGGAATCCCTTTTTTCTGCACCCAGACGCGAAAAATACGCATAGTAATCCGCTAATAAACCACTTTGATTATCATTCTCAAAAGTAGGTTGGGATCAGCAAAAAAAGTTACATAAATCGGGACAGAATTTTGGCCTTGTATCCTCCATACATTGAATTATGACCTCTTTATATTGAATATCGTTGATGGATTGATTCGGAAGCCCGATGAGGTATCCTTCAGCTTCCAGACACAAAAATCGCCATTTCCCCGTGATCCAGGTTATGTTTCCCAAAAATGTTCAATTGTTAAAGCTCAAAGAGTTAATTTGGAATCCCTTTTTTCTGCACCCAGAAAACGCACGACAGCACGACATTGCGACTCGTTTTTATTCCGGTCAAATATTGCATTAAATTGACATGCGTATCATTTATCAAAAATAAATTGAGTATCAGCAAACATAAATGCATGACCATGACGAGGGTGTCCAGAAAAGAAATTATTTTAAAAAGTTCTAGGAAGCCTTTTTCTGGATACCAGACCTGATAATGTGTAAAAAAAAATGGTATGTGAGAAAGTGTGGGGTTGAGGCACCGCCGGGCCTTCATACATGTAAAGATATAACCAAGTTTACAAATACATTTTCATATTCATACAAGCTGAGGAAAATAAAACGAAAATTTCTTTACCGAAATGATGGGCAACAGGGAAGGAAGAGTATATATAATGTAATTTTGGGGGTTGAGCGTAGCGGGGCGTGAAATTTTTTGTAATAATAAGTACGGATTCCGGAAAATCAATTATTCAAGAATTATAACTACTGCTTCAGTATCAAGTATTTAAAAATTTGTGACTGTGTGATAAAAAAAATTACGTCAAAAAGGGGGGCAAACATACTTCTAAAGTTGGGGGACGTGCCCCCGCTGTCCCCCTTGTTGTACGCCCTTGATTCAGCGCTATCTAAAGAGCGATATATCTTCAGCTTCATATACCCCTGCTAAAAATGTCATAAGGGAGCAACCATTTGATTTTTATAGGGGGGGGGGGGCTTTAGGATATTATTTTCGATGTATTTTCCAGCCCAACTTTTTTATTTTTACTCTATCCTGTCCTGGATTTTTTAATTATTTTTTGTTATCCATTATGACACAGTTACCTGTGACTGTATAAAACTGCTTTGAAGAATGTACATACCCTAATCAGCAGATTTTAAGTACAACTATACTATACATGTTCTTTCTGATGCAGTGTTGGATCTACGAATGAAACTACATATAGAACTCTTATACAGTACATATTAACTCACTGCACGTATTTCTATATGGTATTAAACTACACCTGTTTACCAATATGAAAATCACAGATACCAAAGTATTAATCATAAGAATGTTCAGAAGACAATAAACAGATCAGGTGAAAACTGGACACAAACGGACCCCTGAAAATACAGATGAGAGATCAGGTGCCATCAAGGAGTATCTCCAGTTGACTGGTGTCACCCACTTTGAGACAACAGATGAATTCAAATGGACTAATATATCACACTAACATCCATCTCAAAAGAAGCTTGTTTAAGCAAACGTAATCAACATAAGAGCTAAATGTTAGAAGATCCGGAGAATGTTTGTTTTACACAACGGGACGGACTATTTTGTAGCTTCAAGATACTAAGTTATTACCTCTTTATCATTCAAAAGATTTCCATTGATAGACTGATTGATAGATTGATATTGTCAACCTAAAGAGAAATAAAGAATCTTAGATTAACTCCAATCAAAGTACTGTAATCATAAGTTCTAATGAGCTGTAATACTGAGTACTGATGGCTTATGTATTATGCAACAAACTACATAGATCAGCGATATGATTATAAAAGCCCGTGCTTATAAACATCGTTTCTCTATGCAAAAGGGCACTATCATACCCTTACGCTATACTTCTTATCAGTAGCCTTAAATCTCTAGGTCAATACGTGTACATGTAAAACATTTTCCCAAATTCAAAGACTGTCGCGAGTTTCTCATCAGTTGAGGAATGACGAAACTTCTATGTCCAAATTCACAGACAGATCTTGTCAATACACAGTGAGGGAAACTTGACCAAAATTCATTTGCATATTAATCGTGCGCAAGACTTGTTAACAGTTCAGTATATCGCTTTTAATGTCAATTCTATCACAAGAGTATAATGGTAAAAAATAATTGGAAAGTAACATTCTGAAGCAAATTTATAATATCTTAAAAGTCATAAAGGACGCCGAACTGACCTTTAATAGCATATATTTCAACAAGTCTTGTAGACCTATGTTTTTCAGCTAATTGTTACTAAATTTTCGTCATTTGAAATAGCAAAAATATACGAATAAAAGTGTGATTTGGAAATTTCAATCTTGAAGTTGAGTTTATGTTGGTGAAATGCACATACATGTGTAATTTTCCATCAATATAATGTGTTATTAACTCCATACTGCAAAATGTACTTTGACTTGTTCCGAATGAACAACTTAGCATAACATAACTGCGTTGGTGTTCCATCAACTCGTAAAAACGAAATGAAAAAATTAGCAAACAGAAACTATGCTAATTGGTTTGGGTACTCTTGGGTAGGCTAATCCAGATTTTTTAAATTGAATATCTACATGTCCCAAGAAGCCTTTTCATAGCTTTCCAAATGGTCCATTGATATACATGTATAGATTGATTAAACCTCAAATGTGAAGTGAGATCAAGTGATTTTGAACTCATTCATCTTTAGGGTTTAATACGATTTCTGGTAATCCTACATACACACGTAACCCACTTTCAAAGGACGAGATCCTTAAAAACAACGTGTCCGTATTACGCTCTTTTGATGTACCTACAACCGATACTAATTTTGATCTACCATATTTATATTGGATACCTAAACTCCATAAAACCCCATATAAGCAGAGGTACATAGTAAGATCCAGAAAATGTTCTGTTTTTGTTTTGGATTTTTGTTACTCTACAGTTTCTAATTTGAAATTTTGTTAAAGTTGATGAATGTTAAGAGATGAGTTCCACTCGGTGCAATAAACAATTTAAATAAAGAAGTAATAATGAATCCAAACTTCAATTGCTTTAACTTGTGATTTTGTTTTTTTCTGCCATTTGAATTGTTGTTTTTAATTTTGATATTTTGGCTTTTTTATTCATTTTTCTTATTCATTATGAAGTGAAGGTCAGAATGACAAATCTCCTCTCATATTAGTTGTGACAAAACCTTTATGTTTTGTTTTGGTTGTTTTTTTTGTTTTTTTTTTTTTTGGGGGGGGGGGGGCATCTTTGTTAAATATAATGGTTCATTCATTCTGTTCATCATTTAAGTGTTCCCTGAAACTGGTCCTGACTTTTTCAACAGTTGCATCCTGCTTTTTTATTTTAAACAATTGCTAATCCTAGATTTTTTTCACTATGAACTCTGGTCCTGCCTTTTTATTTCAAATTTGACTCTAGCCCCCCCTAAAAATCAAATGGTCGTCCCCTAAGAGCTCTGTTACATCATTGAAGACTTTCTGGTCATTTATGCGGTAGGCCTATTAACGTTTTCCATTTTAAGAAATAGACCCCCTCAGGTGACCAACAGCTTTTAGGAGAAAAAGAGCCACATGAGACTACAAATAAACCAATAGATATACAATGTCTGGGCAAATATTGGGCAACATAATACATGCATTAGTATTTAGTTCAAGATTTGTAGTTCGTAATTGTTCAGTTATTTTGACGTCATCGATCCATTCTAACAGTGTTAAATTTATATTGTATCCAACATTGAAAACATTTGATAGTAAACATACTGTGGTAACAGCATGCATTATAAGAGGAAAATGCATGTGTTATTACTGTATATACATGTACATACTTAGAATAATAAGTTTGTTTTTATCTAGTTTTAAACCGACTCTTATGATGTATTGTTCAAATATTGTCGCCTTCAATTCTAAATCAGTCCATTTGTTGCTATTATAACCTGAGGTTAGATAGATAGACAGACTGACATACTGACAGACAGACAGATAGATAGATAGATAGATAGACAGACTGACATACTGACAGACAGACAGATAGATAGATAGATAGATAGACAGACAGATAGATAGATCAATAGATAGATAGGTAGATAGACAGGTAGGTATATGGATGGATAGATACAGATCGATTGATTGATAGAGGGATGAATAGCAATATTTCACCACACGTGCAAACTGTATGAATCAAACACTTTCAATCCTCCCGACATAAGTGTCGTGAACCATTCCTGGGGTTTACTTTAAGTTTTCATGCTTTGTATTCATTTAAACAACTATAAAACACAGGAAATGTTCTTTAAACGACACCTAGAGGCAATTTTATTTGATCAGATCACAATAGTCTAATGAGAGTATTCGCAAAAGATAAACTATGTAATGTCATAACATCTTCATTGTGTGTAAAATTGACTGTGAAATTAGTAGCTCCTTTTTATGACTAAAACAAGGTCTATATAAATGAAGCATTTTGACTGACCACTTTGCCCATTAGTATTTTACACTCCATTCTCCCTGGTATTTGATATTTTACATACCACTTTGCCCTGGTATTTGACAGTTTACATACCACTTTGCCCTGGTATTTGATATTTTACACACCACTTTGCCCTGGTATTTGATATTTTACACACCACTTTGCCCTGGTATTTGATATTTTACACACCACTTTGCCCTGGTATTTGACAGTTTACATACCACTTTGCCCTGGTATTTGATATTTTACACACCACTTTGCCCTGGTATTGGATATTTTACACACCACTTTGCCCTGGTATTTGATATTTTACACACCACTTTGCCCTGATATTTGATATTTTACACACACTTGCCCTGGTATTTGACTTTGCATACTGGGTATTTGATATTTTACACATCACTTTGCCCTGGTATTTGACAGTTTACATACCACTTTGCCCTGGTATTTGATATTTTACACACCACTTTGCCCTGGTATTTGACAGTTTACATACCACTTTGCCCATTAGTATTTGTCTCCGTCCTCCCAGTATTTGATATTTTACATATTTGATATTTTACCACTTTGCCCTAGTATTTGATATTTTACACACCACTTTGCCCTGGTATTTGACAGTTTACACACCACTTTGCCCTGGTATTTGATAGTTTACATACCATTTTGCCTATTAGTATTCGTCCCCATTCTCCCCGTATTTGATGTTTTACACACCACTTTGCCCTGGTATTTGGCAGTTTACGTACCACTTTGCCCTGGTATTTGATAGTTTACATACCACTTTGGCCTCATATTTGATGTTTTACATACCACTTTGCCCTGGTATTTGATGTTTCACATACCACTTTGCCCCAATATTTGATGTTTTACACACCTTTTTGCCCTGATATTTGATGTTTTAGATACCACTTAGCCCTGGTAATTGATGTACATATTTTGCCCTGATGTTTTTACATACCACTTTGCTCTGGTATTTGATGTTTCACATACCACATTGCCCTGATATTTGATCTTTCACACACCACTTTGCCCTGATATTTGATGTTTTACATACCACTTTGCCCTGGTATTTAATGTTTTACACACTACTTTGCCCATTGGTATTTGTCTCCTTGCTCCTGATATTTGATGTTTTACACATCACTTTGCCCTAATATTTGATGTTTTACATACCACTGCCCTGGTATTTGATGTTTTACATACCACTTTGCCCTGCTATTTGATGTTTTACATTTACATTTGATGTTTTACATACCAATTTGCCCTGGAATTTGATGTTTTACATACAACTTTGCCCTGATATTTGATGTTTTACATACCACTTTGCCCTGTTATTTGACATTTTACAAACCACTTTGCCCTGTTATTTGATGTTTTACATACCACTTTGCCCTGTTATTTGATGTTTTACATACCACTTTGCCCTGATATTTGATGTTTTACATACCACTTTGCCCTGATATTTGATGTTTTACATACCACTTTGCCCTGATATTTGATGTTTTACATACCACATTGCCCTGATATTTGATGTTTTACATACCACTTTGCCCATACCATATTTGATGTTTTACATACCACTTTGCCCTGATATTTGATGTTTTACATACCACTTTGCCCTGGTATTTGATGTTTTACATACCACTTTGCCCTGGTATTTGATGTTTTACATACCACTTTGCCCTGATATTTGATGTTTTACATACCACTTTGCCCTGGTATTTGATGTTTTACATACCACATTGCCCTGGTATTTGATGTTTTACATACCACTTTGCCCTGATATTTGATGTTTTACATACCACTTTGCCCTGCTATTTGATGTTTTACATACCACTTTGCCCTGCTATTTGATGTTTTACATACCACATTGCCCTGGTATTTGATGTTTTACATACCACTTTGCCCTGATATTTGATGTTTTACATACCACTTTGCCTTGGTATTTGATGTTTTACATACCACTTTGCCCTGGTATTTGATGTTTTACATACCACTTTGCCCTGTTATTTGACATTTTACAAACCACTTTGCCTATTTGTCTCCATGCTCTTGGTTTTTTATTTTTTACATTGTATGTGGATTAGCAATTTTTCACATTTACATTTAATTTACTTAATTCTTGAAAATTTAAAACTTTTTTACAAATATTTTACACAAGGAGTCAGTTTTCCACTTAATATTATAACACATTTTGATAAATATCATTAATTCTAATAAACCAAGACTCAAGAAATTTATCTAATCTATTGTAAGGACTACGCTAACTTTAAGTTCTAAATTTCTTCCCAATGTGTTAAATTTTACCACTTAAATTTGAATTTAAATGTTGTTTTACACCAGACCTAATTTTTTCAGTCATATATTGGTGGCCAGTTTTTTTAGTGGTGAAATGGTAACCCACTATAAACCAGCCGCTTGTAAACTTTCCCATAAAATCAGCTTACGTTTTGGAGGGACTCAAACCCGCTCTGACTGAAGTGAGAGACTTCATGGGTATGAGCTAAATGCTCTAACAACTCGGTCATAGAGGCCAAAGGAATTATCATGTAATTATTTTACATAATCAGGTCATTTATTTGTAAAATGTATGTTTTATTTGCATTAACTTTTCTATTTGCTATTAGAAATAGGTTTAAACCCCCCCCCCCCCCTTTCTACTAGGGAGCAAGATATGGAATAAACATTAATTTTAAACTGATGATATATTAATGTATGATTTTTACAACTGAAAAACATTGATTTAATGAGAAATATATTTCCCAGGGGCCCGAGATTTGAATAAACTAAAATTTGTAATAAGTGGTTTTGTTTACTTTTTTTAAAACAACAATCTTATTTTGACTTTTTCTTAACTACCTCCCTGGAAGGGGTAGGGCAGTGGTTTTGTGTATCTTTTTCAAACAACAATGTTATTTTGACTTTTTCTTAACTACCGTACATCCATGGAAAGGGTAGGGCTGTGGTTTTGTGTATTTTTTATTAAACAACAATCTTATTTTGACTTTTTCGTAACTATCTCCCTGGAAGGGGTATGGCAGTGTGATCTTTAGTTTTATGTTCTAAAGAAGCCAATGGTGTTAAAGTTAACAAAGTGATAACAATTACACTGATGGATGACAAAATATTTCTGATCAGAAAAGATCACTTGAGCCTGCTGCTCGGGTTAGCTAAAAAGCCAAATAAAGGACAACAGACAGAATCGATTGAATACATCAAACACCGTGCAAAACAGTAACAATAACAGAACATTTTATTCAGTAATCAATAAATTGAAGCGAGATCAAAAACAGACTCACCCCTGTGTTCACCATCTTGTTGTAATTGTGTGCACGCTCAACTATATAGGTTTGTTGCCTTGCTCTATTTTTTTTCATCATTTTTGTGTGTTAAGCATTGTTTAAGACAGTCTATGTACTTTACAAAGAGCTCAATCATAAGTTGGGAGATTTTGTTTATTGTGATTGACAGTGGGCGGAGTTTATCTTGCCAACATGTGCCTCTGTTGACATCGAGTGATAATATAGGCTATACTGTGGGAATTCTGGGGCCTTGGCTTAATGTTATTGATTATAGCATAAAAAATAATTATTATTGGGTCTGATTTCAAAAGGTTTTTACTATTTTTTCCGACATGTTTGTTGAATACACAAAAGTCTGAACTTTATTAGACACTGGGATGATGCTTTGTTTAAGGAAATAATGTAATTTGTAGAGCGCACACAATTACAATGAGCAGCTGTGTGTGTATATATATATATATATATATATATATATATTGATATTATATATATAATATATATATATATACACAATTACAATATATATATATATATATATATATATATATATATATATATATATATATATATATAAGGCATTTGGTATTTGACTAATCAAATATTAAAGATCAGGCAAGGATTCATGTGACCTTTGGTGACAAATTATGGACGGCAGGTTCAGCAAAAATATAAAAAGATGTGATACTTTATCTCTGTATCTGGGACACATCAAAACATATGGAAATAAACATAATCACTTAATTTAGTTTGTTACTATATTTAGTATATTAGTTCTGTATTTCAATCTTCACTATGAAGTCTGTATATTAACATCCGGCTTGTATGAGCTCCACATAATACTACTAGGTATCTAGAATCTGATGAGAATGCAATTTTTCTGATTTCTGATCCAATGTTTGCTCTGAATACCTCACTTCCTGTCTTCTCATCAAAAATTCTGATCTGATTCTTGTTACTGGATGCAGCAACCCAGCAGCAATCAGGGGAGATAACTGTCAGAAATGTTGCTGCCATTGCCTATCAAAATATAAAATTATCATCATATGAAATAAGTAGTTTCCTCTTATATAAATATCATTTGAAAGTGATAAGATATTTTCATATATTGAAAAACACAAATGTCTCATATTTCATATGTTGCTTTACGAAATATCAGTCATGGTGCATTCATTTTTTTGAATCTATAAATCATGACCACAAAGTTGGTTCTGATACAGTTAAAAAGAGATACACAATAAATTTCTAGAGAACGGGTCTCACTAAGGCTGAAGCGCTAATTTTACCATAAGTCCTTATCAAAATGATATACCATATTTGAATTTTGCATATAAGAACTTAGAACATTTGCTTTGGTCCACTTGTATCTGTTCATAACAGATGATAAAAATAGGTATACATCCATTAGTGTGCATATCCCCTATAGTCAGGGAGAAGTAATTATAGATCTGTGTATATCTAGATACAAATTGAAAGAGCACAAAGTATTTAAAACATCTATAGATGAGAAATACGTTTACGGTTTGGTATAAATATTATGAACATAATACCCAAAACGGAGACCAAAACAAATGCTCAAGACGATCTATATCTATTTTTATCAGTTGAGTTCAGATTTAAAATAGATCTAAAGTTCAGAAGCAGAAAGTGGTATTACACAAGGCCAAACAATAATCTATAATGATTGAAATTAATAAATTTCAGACAATTTCATTGGTTAACAATCCAGAAAACATTCGAGTCATACATCAATGACGTGAATGGTAATTAAGCCACGCCCCCGGACGGCAATACTTTTTGTTTACATGTTGGCCATTTGCAATACACAAATGTGTTTTACGTCACGCAAGATGAAAACAGGCCATCGTAGTGAAAGTGGTCATAAGTTACAGTCGCGAATGCACCACACAACAGAAAAATCTATTAGAAACACCTTGTCTTCCATTTCAACTGGTAATTTTGACTCAGCCCCAAGTACAAGTGCATTAGCATTGGTTTTAAATTCAAGTACAGTCAGGCCTATTCCCTACTGTATCGCTACTGCATTAGGCCTACTTGTCCTGCAAAGGGCAATCCAAAGCAATGGATATATTAACATTCCAGTATCATTGAATACCATTAATACTCTCTCCATGGGATTTATTTCAAATTCCTCTTTCAATAACTGTAATTTTAACTGAAGCAGCCACATATCAACTTCTCTTCCTAGATTCGTCATGATGATGACGTAAAGATGACGTAACAGTCTAGTGTCGTTTGCGTTTGTCATAACAACGCAATTAAAGCACGACAGTTTAACTTGTTTGTTTATATTTTTGGGGAAAATTAATAAATAAACACTGAATGTTTAAAAAAAATACCGACTCATTATTGGAATTTAATTATAAGCATTGATTCTATATTTTTTCCGTGTCACTAGGAAATGACCTGAATGAAGACTGTGCACACTTTTCCGTAATTCGCTTCGCAAATTACACAGTGTGCACAGTCTTCATTCAGGTCATTTCCTAGTGACATGGAAAAAATATAGAATCAATGCTTAAATATCCATCTAGGAGTAACCACTGTAAATAGATGACTATTATGGTTTCTATACTAATGGATGTTAAGAATGAAATTTGATTTTTCTGTCACATCAAGTTGATGATTTACATTGGAAACAGATGCAGATATGAAATGGACAATAGTATGGTGGGTGTTCGGAGTTTTTTATATCAATAAGTATTGAAAAGGAAATGACAACATTTGACTTACAATTGAAGAATGCATTGGTTTTTGTTTCGTCTGTAAACTAGTATTAACATTTTGTATCAAAAGGTAGCCATTGTCTGTTCCGATGCCTGTCAACTTCCCAATTTTGTTTTGTACTGTTTCAATTTTCCTTTCTTTAGCATCATTTTCTGTTCGGGATATCAAAGTTTTGGTCTTTGCTGCAATATAGGTTAGACAGAGATGAAATATAAAATCAAGTCAAAGTACTGAAATGAAGCAACAAATGATATAGCTAAACAGCTTGAATTGTGTAATGTCTGATTATTGCATGTAAAACATGCTCTGAGAATACATAGAAATGTGCCTGCCCAACACAGTATTATTACTAACAGAAACTGTTATTTAACTTATAACATGGCTGTAGTAGGTGGACAGCTGCAAGCATTAAATAAATTTTATCTTTATGACTACAGCAGTGGTCACGTTACATCAGGAGTATATGAACATGTAAGATAAACCCTGTGAACACAATGACATGGCAAGTATAAATTAAAAAATATTACAATTTCCACTAATTTCAATAATTATAGTTCTTGTCTTTTAGCAAAAGCACTACCATATTCCACATCATAAACTTATTCTCATTAGTTGTAACTTATTCTAATTAGTTGCAATTTATTTTCATTAGTTGTAATTATTCTCATTAGTTGTAACTTATTCTCATTAGTTGTAACTTATTCTCATTAGTTGTACCTTTTTTCATTAGTTGTAACCTCATTATTTGTAACTTATTTTCATTAGTTGTAACCTCATTATTTGTAACTTATTCTCATTAGTTGTAACTTATTCTCATTAGTTGTAACTTATTTTCATTAGTTGTAACCTCATTAGTTGTAACTTATTCTCATTAGTTGTAACTTATTCTCATTAGTTATAACTTATTTCCATTATTTGTGACTTATTCTCATTAGTTGTAACTTATTTTCATTAGTTGTAACCTCATTAGTTGTAACTTATTTTCATTAGTTGTAACTTATTCTCATTAGTTGTGACTTATTCTCATAAGTTATAACTTATTCTCATTAGTTGTAACTTATTCTCATTAGTTGTAACTTATTCTCATTAGTTGTAACTTATTCTCATTAGTTGTAAAACAGTACTAGTTATTTGCATTATCAATATATTGAAGACAGAAGTATGAGAACAAAGTTTACTTTCATACTGACAATAACAAACACCTACATATTCTCTGCTGCTGACACTTTATATAAAATGATACGACAAAAATGATTCAATTTCTAGCATTTCTGTCAACAGGAATGTGTATAAAAATACACTTAACAGGTATGTGTACAGTAAAATACAATACACTCAACAGGTATGTGTACAGTAAAATACATAACACTACAGGTATGTGTACAGTAAAATACAATACACTCAACAGGTACGTGTTCAGTAAAATACAATACACTCAACAGGTACGTGTACTGTAAAATAGAATACACTACAGGTACATGTACAGTAAAATACAATACACTCAACAGGTACGTGTACAGTAAAATACAATACACTACAGGTAGGTGTACAGTAAAATACAATACACTACAGGTACGTGTACTGTAAAATACAATACACTCAACAGGTACGTGTACTGTAAAATACAATACACTCAACAGGTATGTGTACAGTACAATACAATACACTCAACAGGTACATGTACAGTAAAATACAATACACTACAGGTATGTGTACAGTAAAATACAATACACTACAGGTACATGTACAGTAAAATACAATACACTCAACAGGTACGTGTACAGTAAAATACAATACACTCAACAGGTACGTGTACAGTAAAATACAATACACTCAACAGGTACATGTACTGTAAAATACAATACACTACAGGTACGTGTACAGTAAAATACAATACACTACAGGTACGTGTACAGTAAAATACAATACACTACAGGTACGTGTACAGTAAAATACAATACACTCAACAGGTATGTGTACAGTAAAATACAATACACTACAGGTACGTGTACTGTAAAATACAATACACTCAACAGGTACGTGTACTGTAAAATACAATACACTCAACAGGTATGTGTACAGTAAAATACAATACACTACAGGTACGTGTACTGTAAAATACAATACACTACAGGTACATGTACAGTAAAATACAATACACTCAACAGGTACGTGTACAGTAAAATACAATACACTACAGGTACGTCTACAGTAAAATACAATACACTACAGGTATGTGTACAGTAAAATACAATACACTACAGGTATGTGTACAGTAAAATACAATACACTACAGGTATGTGAACAGTAAAATACAATACACTACAGGTACGTGTACAGTAAAATACATAACACTACAGGTACGTATACAGTAAAATACAATACACTACAGGTACGTATACAGTAAAATACATAACACTACAGGCATGTGTACAGTAAAATACAATACACTACAGGTATGTGTACAGTAAAATACAATACACTACAGGTATGTGTACAGTAAAATACAATACACTACAGGTATGTGTACAGTAAAATACAATACACTCAACAGGTATGTGTACAGTAAAATACAATACACTACAGGTACGTGTACAGTAAAATACTTAACACTACAGGTACGTATACAGTAAAATACAATACACTACAGGTACGTATACAGTAAAATACAATACACTACAGGTATGTGTACAGTAAAATACAATACACTACAGGTATGTGTACAGTAAAATACAATACACTACAGGTATGTGTACAGTAAAATACAATACACTCAACAGGTATGTGTACAGTAAAATACATAACACTACAGGTATGTGTACAGTAAAATACAATACACTCAACAGGTACGTGTACAGTAAAATACAATACACTACAGGTATGTATACAGTAAAATACATAACACTACAGGTATGTATACAGTAAAATACAATTCACTACAGGTATGTGTACAGTAAAATACAATACACTACAGGTATGTGTACAGTAAAATACAATACACTACAGGTATGTGTACAGTAAAATACAATACACTACAGGTACGTGTACAGTAAAATAAATAACACTCAACAGGTACGTGTACAGTAAAATACAATACACTCAACAGGTACGTGTACAGTAAAATACAATACACTCAACAGGTACGTGTACAGTAAAATACAATACACTACAGGTATGTGTACAGTAAAATACAATACACTACAGGTATGTGTACAGTAAAATACAATACACTCAACAGGTACGTGTACAGTAAAATACAATACACTACAGGTACGTGTACAGTAAAATACAATACACTACAGGTATGTGTACAGTAAAATACAATACACTACAGGTACCTGTACAGTAAAATACAATACACTCAACAGGTACGTGTACAGTAAAATACAATACACTCAACAGGTATGTGTACAGTAAAATACAATACACTACAGGTATGTGTATAGTAAAATACAATACACAACAGGTATGTGTACAGTAAAATACAATACACTACAGGTACGTGTACAGTAAAATAAATAACACTCAACAGGTACCTGTACAGTAAAATACAATACACTCATCAGGTATGTGTACAGTAAAATACAATACACTCATCAGGTACATGTACAGTAAAATACAATACACTACAGGTACATGTACAGTAAAATACAATACACAACAGGTATGTGTACAGTAAAATACAATACACTCAACAGGTATGTGTACAGTAAAATACAATACACTCAACAGGTATGTGTACAGTAAAATACAATACACTCAACAGGTATGTGTACAGTAAAATACAATACACTCAACAGGTATGTGTACAGTAAAATACAATACACTCAACAGGTATGTGTACAGTAAAATACAATACACTACAGGTATGTGTACAGTAAAATACAATACACTACAGGTACGTGTACAGTAAAATACAATACACTACAGGTACGTGTACAGTAAAATACAATACACTCAACAGGTACATGTACAGTAAAATACAATACACTACAGGTATGTGTACAGTAAAATACAATACACTCAACAGGTACGTGTACAGTAAAATACAATACACTCAACAGGTACGTGTACAGTAAAATACAATACACTACAGGTACGTGTACAGTAAAATACAATACACTACAGGTATGTGTACAGTAAAATACAATACACTCAACAGGTACATGTACAGTAAAATACAATACACTCAACAGGTACATGTACAGTAAAATACAATACACTACAGGTATGTATACAGTAAAATACAATACACTCAACAGGTATGTGTACAGTAAAATACAATACACTACAGGTATGTGTACAATAAAATACAATACACTACAGGTACATGTACAGTAAAATACAATACACTACAGGTATGTGTACAGTAAAATACAATACACTCAACAGGTACGTGTACAGTAAAATACGCTCAAAAGATACCTGTATAAAAAAGTACACTCAACAGGTATATGTGTACAGTGCTGAAACTTAATGTAGGATATACCTGACCTACCCTGGATCTTAGACCAAGGTCAAATTTCTCTTCGATGAGGATCAATACAAATATCATACAATGAAGTTATACTGAGGTATTCCCATTTATGTGAAAGCATGTTATTGTGAAAAAATCAGGTCAAAAATCTTCACGTGAAATTATAAAAATGCATGATATTAACAAACAGTCAATTAAATCAAATTAACTTGATATCTTTAGTGACAGATTTCATGGTTTAAAGCATGAAGCTCTAACCACTCTGTCATGGAGGTACCAATGTATGGTAGTAAACCAATCCTACAGCAATAAGCAGTCAGTCGGAACTTATTGTTATATGTTTTAAATTGTGAATCTAATTCAGCCATTTATATGTGTATGATTTCATTTTTATCAGTATCAAATTATTTTCTACATCCAAACTTTAAGTTCAAACCTCGAAATGAGTTTTGAGGGGTTTGATATAACCCCCCCTGCCAAAAAAAATGATAATTGAAACTTCAAGTTAATGATAACAAGACAAATTGGATATACAAATGGGATCAACATGAAAAATAATTGCAAATCCAAAACTGGAAGGGACCAAGTTTCATGAAGGCGTTAGCATCCCATTAGCAAGCCACACCCATAGTAAATGTTCCATGGAAACCTCTCGAGTTCAGTGAAAAGGTCAAGTTTGGTGAAAAGGTAGTTATGACAACGGTCTCAACATGAAGAACAATTGTGAATTAAAGAAAACTGATGATGTAAACTTACAGGTTGGTATATCCCATGACAAAGCCCATGTGCGTGTAGCAACCACCACAATATTTCCAGTAAGAGGTTGCACGGTTTCTGCCAAATGTGGGCTTTTGATGAGTGTTCTATTCAGTGGCATCAAAAACCCTGTGCCTTCACTGACATCAACTGCATTGAAAAATTGTGGGTGACCCTGGGTCACAAAAATGCGTTTTCTTGTATTTTTCCAAGATGCTTCAAACTCTTTATATTTTTCTAATGTCAGTTTTGTGGAGATGACAAGATACCGCTCACTTTCACTAAGAGTTATGTTGTGTTTGTCTAACTGCAGTCCTGGCTTTAACGGAAATGTCTTCTTCACTTTACGAAGTGTCAGGTCAATCTCTGTGACGTACAGAAGCTTATCCTTCTTGCTAATTGTGTATACGATTGTCTTCTCTTTGTTCAGAGTAAAATCCAGGACATTTGTAGGTATATTAGCTGACAGAGTATTATGAAACGTCAGGTCAATTATCTTTAATTTTTCACTTTCTTTTTCCAAAACAATGCAGATATCCCCAGCTGCAATTTGTAATTTGTCTGCTACAATATCAAAGTTCATCTCACTATGTAATGTGGCATTTTCAATGGACCATAATTTGATAACTTTGTTTCTGGATGCTGTTATCAATATGGGTTTCTTAGGGTGTATATCAAAATTAATTATATCTGTTTCTGCCAACAAACCTTCAATTGCAGCACTGTAACTTTGGTTCTTATGTTTAATATGTTCAACCATTTCTTGAAGGGACCAAATCTTTAGTTCCTTATCTTCCCCAATGGACATTATGTAATCATCTAGTACTACAATCTCCTTGACAAAGTCATTATGTGCCTGAACTTCATCACAGTGCTGTCCAGTATGAGTGTTGTAAAGTGCCACTTTACCTTTGCCATCACCTAGTATAGCCAGACAATAAGTCCAACTGAAAGCTATCTGTGTAAATGAGTTCTTCAAAGACAATTTACAAATACAGAAGCCTTTCTTTAGGTGCACAATACTAACCTTTCCACTCTCTGTTATTACACCTGCTATAGGTTGTGTTCTCGCAAGTGAAAGTTGTTTTACGCTCCCTGTCACAGATAAATCACTTACAAATGAATGATTTTCATTTTTCATTGAAATAATGCTGGATGATGAATCTGAGTTTGAAGCATAGGTAATTAATTGTTCTGATGATGATACGCCCAACATTCCATTTGTAAAGGACTTTTCAACATTAACAAAAATGTCATTTTCTTGATCTGGTTTAAAGATTCTGAATTTTCCACAGGAATCTTTTGCCTCAGACTTCACTGCCACTATGACTTTCAAATTATCAATACTTGTACAAAGTATCCCAGCGATGTCTTCCTCCTCCTCTAGCAAAGTCCAAGTTCCTACATGTTTTAGACCAGTTACCTCTACAAGCATGATGTCACCATTATCAAAATGAAGCACCACATGACTTGTGTCAGAGCTATGGATTAGAGCTAGAACTTTCTTGGATCCACTAGAGGAATCAGAAGAAATCTCTTCATACTTTCTTGACAGAATACGCTTGTTACTAAGGGTTAGTAAAGAAAGGGATCCTTTTGTGTCAAATACTATTGTATTTCCACTTCTGTCTAATAATGGATATAGATCTGAAATTGTTTCTTCTGGAGCAGAAATTTCTTCAAATTCACCAGTGGCAGTTCTGAAAACTTTGTAGCAATCTTTATTATCACCATCTGATAGGTTTACTGTCTGTAATAGAACAGAGTCACCACCTCCTGAAATGATACCTAAAATATCATTGTATGTTGCAGTTAAATATGATGGTGAATCTCGCCTTGCAGCCAGACATGGGAACACTGGAATCAGGGTTGTGTCTTTTCTAGACAATAAAAAAGTTTCTGCCTGTGTAAGTAAATTCTTTATAAAAATGTCACCCTCTTGACAGTATATATGTGCAAGCATACTGACAGCAATTTTTTTTCCAGTGACAAGATCCATCTTTGAGACAAGGAGGAAGTCTTTGATTATCTGTATCTCCTCATCCTCATTCCGTTCCAAGTAATCACTTAGCTCAGAAACAAACACATCCACATTATAAGCTGATAGTTTTGCCCGTAGAAATGTAAAATTGCAAAAACACTTGGTCTTTGCAAATCCCTTTGATATTTCATTTCCAGCATGTGTAATATGATATGGTAAACATGTCAGCATCCTCTTATTCTGTTCTGTGATTGGCTGAGACTTCACTTGCCGATCAGCATTTGGAACTGTAAGTTTTCGACGTGTAAGTGTAATGTCTCTTTTAACACCACTCTCTGCAATGAATATTTCACATAAATTCTTATGAAGTATTTCACCATCTTTTCCACTTGCATATCGGAATGTTGCTGTCTCGGAGAATTGCCGATGATACCAATTCATGGTGTATTTGGATTGTGAAATTCTTTCCACAAGATATTCCTTTATGTCATATCTTATGCGTGCTGCAATCACAGGGGGAATACGAATTATACCCTCAACTGGTGGGTTATGATACCTGTACACATCATCTAGAGCCTCATCGTCACATGACAACACATCTTCAAGTTCAATTTCTGAAATTCCATTCTTGGAAACTGTGATATATCCAATAGCTCGACTAACAACAATTTTTCCAAATTTCTTTTCCAGATTATCAAAGAGTTGATTGATTGCTCCCTGAACAGAGTTTTGAAGGATCAAATTACTCTCTGGAGTGTAGGATTTCCATTTTGCAGCTTCATCTAGCATCAGTTTCAGTAACAGTGGTCCAGGTGATAGCGAGAAAGAATTCAACAACAACTGTTTTTGAGCTAAAGTAAGTGTCCTTTTCTCCTTTTTGAGATATAAATCAATAATTTCTTTAACTGTCTTTTCTTCTAGAAATGGAACCTCAATGTAAGAATCTTTGTCAGGGATTACATGTCGGGCTATGTCCAGAATGTTATGCTCTTTTGGCAGGGTAGAAACAATGAGTTTTACATTTGATGGAAGTGTGGTTGGCAACCACCAAAGACTGTATGCATCATTATGTTTTGAAAGCTGGTCTAAGGAATCCATCAAAATTACAATGGGGCACTTCAATGTACTTGCAACCCTTCTAAAAAACCTTGGCATGTACTCCACCAAATTCTTCATATTTTTGTATCCAACTGGTTCCATGATAATGTCAGCAATGTCAGCAAGTTGTCCACAAACACTCCGTAAAACATCATAAATGTTGGTACTTTGTGCAGAGGTACCAAGGAACCTAATGACACCCACATACTTTGCTTTTCCAAACCAAGCAGACAAACTTTCCATTATCATTGCCACCACAGCAGTTTTTCCAGCACCAGAGGGTGCATGAAGTACTAAAGGTTTCCGGACGGATGAATCCATTATATACTGTTTGGTACGTGATAAAACTTTCTCTCTACCACAGAAAACTTCACATTTGATCTGACAGAATTGTAGATGATGTAAAATTTCCTGAGGGTCACTGTAATATTCTGAACGTCGGATTTTGAAATGTCTGTTTTTCACAGCTTTTTCTATCTGACCTACAAGAATGTTACAAAAGTCAGCACAAAATTTGTGTAAGTAGTCATTATGATCCTGGTGTTTCCGTAAATCAATCCCTCCTTCCTGCCACTTGACTTTGTACTCATGGATATTAGCTTTATTCAAATTTTTTTTGATTTTCTTGTCCAAAATATCTTGCAGCTTTTTGACATCTTCATCAACAACATCCTGAAAAGAGAAATTTATACAATACACAAATGAAAGAAAACTGTATAAATCAGTCCTAATATTAGTTTACTAAGAGGGCCTCAATCGCTCACCTGAGAACCATCTACAAATGTGGAAAGATGACCATGAAGAATATGAACATGCAGGCTGATCTGGCTATGAAGCAATATTGCAGTTTTAAGAAATTCATAAATAAATTAAAAATTCTTGCACAGAAACATTTTCTCACCAATATACAAGAAAAAAAAATTAAAAAAAGGAATCATAATGAATGCAAGGGAGATAATTGAGGAAATCATGCAAAAATGAATGAAAATGACAAAGTCTGAAGAGACCTAAAAAACGCAGCATAAATTAATAATCCGATTTCTATAAAAAATACAAACTTATATCATACATCCATGTATATCAATTTTTCAATTCATGTAGTATTTCTGGAGAAGAAGATTATTAAAAGGGGTACCTTATGTGACCTATTTTGCCCCACCCTGGATCCACCCCAGGGCTAATTTGGCAGAAAAACTAAAAAATTGGTAGAGGATCTTGAGTACTTGCTTCCCGTAAAGTTTGTCAAAATTCCTATAAGCTGATAGTGTGAAAAATGCACATCTCCTCTTTTTCTGAAGTCTTAAAAAACTTCATAAAAAATTCTTAAAATTAAACATCAACAAAATTTTTGCACAAGAACAATGCTTCCCCTAATTACAAGTGTAACACTTTAAAAGAATGCATAAAGTTGGTAGATGACCTTGAGTACATGTTTCCTGTAAGTTCATCAAAATTCCTGAAGCTGATGGTGTGAAAAATGCAACCCCCTCTCTTTTTTTTGCTGTCTTAAAAAAATCATAAAAATTAAATTTCGACAAAAACATTTCTTCACCTAATTACAACTAAAACACTTAAAATGAATAAATCAAAGTGAATACAAGGGGAGATAATTGAGCAAAAGTTGAATAATACCATGTAGAACACTCAGAAACAATCCGTTTTTCAATATATGCAGCGGTTCTGAAAAAGATTTTTAAAGAGGGGTACCTTTTGTGACCTACTTTTCCCTGCACCAGATCCATCCCAAGGCCAAACTGGCTGAAAACTACAAATTTGCTAAGGGATTTGAAGCACTTGCTTCCTGTAAAGTTTCATCAAAATCCCTTCTGTGGTTTCAGAGATATTAAGTACTTCAGATATACTGAGGTACTCATATTTACAGGTTTCAGAATTATCAGGGACGTCCCTGGTTTTACATCCACACATGTTTACCTCGGGTTTTCATATGGCTAAAACTAAAGAATACATGTTCCATATGTCGATGATAGAACAGATTGTGTTATCAAAATTATATAAGCCCTATGTAATATAGAAATTTTAATTCACAGAAATAAAATTTAATTTCTTCATTTGTCAGCTGGATATTATAACTAATTGTCAGTTTTAGCATCGATCGCTGTTTTGAGTGCATGTCTCTGAGCAAATTTGACTGTCAAATGTATAATTTTTGGCGAAATTTATTTATTTATTTATTTTTTTAAATATCATTGCAGAAATACATCAAACTGTCAATTGATCTGTCGACGTCTATACCAAATCCTGGAACATTTAGCTGTCTAGGCAGTTATTATTTTCTTCATAAATGATTATCCAGCATAATGTCAAAACAATGGATGAAGTTGGTGTACATGCAAGTAGGTCAAATTCTGATTGTTTCTATACCAAGTCTGTTGTATTTTCCCGCATGACTGAACAGACAAATGGCCCACAGAGGAAACATACTCAAGCTAATTGAGCCGCCAGAGTGAGTTACCTGTACAGGTAGTGGACGGTCCTTAAAACTTCGTCTTTCATGATAATTCAACAATTAATACATCATTTATGATAGGTGATATGCAAGCGAGAGAGAGAGAGAGAGAGAGAGAGAGAGAGAGAGACAGAGAGAGAGAGACAGAGACAGAGAGAGATGACTACATGTATATAATGGTAGTATGTTTTGAAATTAAATTTAAATTTATTTGCTGTTTTCAGTAATAATATATATTAATAATTAATGTTCAATACACATTTGTAAAAATAATTATACATTTCTGCAGTGCTCATTAAATAATTGTCTCATACTTATTTTAACATACAGCTAAGGTTGGGAGATCATAATATGTTTATTTACTAAAGTCGACTGTTCTAAAATTAATCTTATATTTCATCTTTGACGTTTACCCACACTCGATTGAATAGCACGTGTCATTTCATTATAAGTAAAATGATTTCCCAACATCAAGAAGATTAAAAGATGTAGGTATCCACATCACGACTTCTGAAAGTCGCGTTTACGGGGTATTGTACACAACAGTGGATCAGACCTAGCTGGGGACATAGGATGCTGCTATTTCCATATAGCAGTGATAAAAAAAAGAAATAGTCACTTATTCATTCAAACAAGTAATGATACATACTTCTCTGTTGAATTATTTGTTGTCAGTGACAAAAAAAAAAGAAAAAATAGAATTACAGAGCGATGAAAACAGCGCCCTCTATCACAAAGCTGGATTTCCAAATAGCAGCTTAATTTTGAACTTTAAAAGTTGATTTCTTGCAAATGTGTGGTTCAATTGAAAATATTTTTTCGGTTTTGGAATCAGGAAGATAATCTCTTTCAAATAAACTCAACTTTTGTTTAGGGTGAACCATCCCTTTAAATGATAATCGCTTTAACCCAACTTGAATTAAGCAACAACCTAAGAGGGATAATTCATTTCCAAAAATTACACAGAATATTTGAATTGTTCCGGTTATCTTTAACTCTGAATGATATTGACAGTCCAATGAATTTTAACATGAATTTTATCTAATACTATTTTGGGTTTGCCAAAAACCATGTACAGTGAACCCTCTTTACAACGACCATGTTTGTTCCCACATAGGACTGATGTTATATCAAATTTGTCACTGTAACGAAATTGATGTGGTGGGCATTTTGTAGTTAGCTCCCTTGAGCATCATTTATGCATATAATTACAAGTAAATAAATGAAACAAAAAGTCATAACTGTTCTTATCATGTTATTTCATACAATTTTCACCCATTTAATTGTCATATTTATGCAAGATAATCTCGTATACATCTTTGCACAATTATTTTTCGGTCGCATATAGTAAATGGGTGATGTCGTAAAATGTGCCAATCATGTACAAAATGCCTGAATGTACCTGATTCTGAATTAGATTCTTTATTGCATAAATAAAAAGCGCAGAGATTGCTGATACAATCTAATTAAAAATGACTTTCATAAATAAAATCTTACTAAAATGTCTACAGCTATCGCAAAAAATTGAAGCAGTTTAAAGATACGCCATTGTAACCACATCGGCATAGACATGTAGCTTAACGGAACTTGTCAACTATGTGTATTAATTTTTTTCAAATTGTACGCAGCTTGTATTTTAATGTCGGTTCAGTTCTAACAAAACCTGTTTTATTAACATTAGGCCTACTGCAGTACAGGTAAGGCTAATCGTTGATGTCTATCATCTATCAGTGCAGATCAGAGAACAATTGACGGTGTAATTGTTTTATTGACACAATAATTTTTACCTGTGATCTCAACCATGAAGAAAATCAAGACTGATACCAATAGCCGAATCAGTAGGTGGCTTCTATGTCAAGTCGTTGTAAAGAATTTATTTGCTTTGAGTTTTGTACATTTGTTCCCCGAATCTAATGTCGGAGTCAGATACCGAATATTCTGTTGTAATGAGTACTTTTTATGTACATGTACATTTGTTCCCAAGCGATTCTTGCCGGTTTCCGGATACCGAATATTCCGTTATAATGAATGTCATTGTAAAGTGGGTTCACTGTACATGTAGGTCAACCAAGATAAAGTGGTATATCCTTAGTCCGCTAAAAACCATGTACATGTAGGTAAGATAAAGTGGTATATCCTTAGTCCGCTAAAAATCATGTACATGTAGGTAAGATAAAGTGGTATATCCTTAGTCCGCTAAAAATCATGTACATGTAGGTCAACAACCAAGATAAAGTGGTATATCCTGGGTCAGCTAAAAACCATGTACATGTAGGTCAACCAAGATAAAGTGGTATATATCCTTAGTCCGCTAAAAAACCATGTACATGTAGGTAAGATAAAGTGGTATATCCTTAGTCCGCTAAAAACCATGTACATGTAGGTCAACCAAGATAAAGTGGTATATCCTAGGTCAGCTAAAAACCATGTACATGTAGGTCTACCAAGATAAAGTGGTATATCCTAGGTCAGCTAAAAACCATGTACATGTAGGTCTACCAAGATAAAGTGGTATATCCTGGGTCAGCTAAAAACCATGTACATGTAGGTCTACCAAGATAAAGTGGTATATCCTGGGTCAGCTAAAAACCCATGTACATGTAGGTCTACCAAGATAAAGTGGTATATCCCTGGGTCAGCTAAAAACCATGTACATGTAGGTCTACCAAGATAAAGTGGTATATCCTGGGGTCAGCTAAAAACCATGTACATATAGGTCTACCAAGATAAAGTGGTATATCCTGGGTCAGCTAAAAACCATGTACATACACAGGTCTACCACGATAATATTTACATCTAGTTGTGTCTGCCCAAAACCATGTACATACACAGGTCTACCACGATAATATTTACATCTAGTTGTGTCTGCCCAAAGCCATGTACATACACAGGTCTACCACGATAATATTTACATCTAGTTGTGTCTGCCCAAAACCATGTACATACACAGGTCTACCACGATAATATTTACATCTAGTTGTGTCTGCCCAAAGCCATGTACATACACAGGTCTACCACGATAATATTTACATCTAGTTGTGTCTGCCCAAAACCATGTACATACACAGGTCTACCACGATAATATTTACATCTAGTTGTGTCTGCCCAAAACCATGAGAACAATTGACGGTGTAATTGTTTTATTGACACAATAATTTTTACCTGTGATCTCAACCATGAAGAAAATCAAGACTGATACCAATAGCCGAATCAGTAGGTGGCTTCTATGTCAAGTCGTTGTAAAGAATTTATTTGCTTTGAGTTTTGTACATTTGTTCCCCGAATCTAATGTCGGAGTCAGATACCGAATATTCTGTTGTAATGAGTACTTTTTATGTACATGTACATTTGTTCCCAAGCGATTCTTGCCGGTTTCCGGATACCGAATATTCCGTTATAATGAATGTCATTGTAAAGTGGGTTCACTGTACATGTAGGTCAACCAAGATAAAGTGGTATATCCTTAGTCCGCTAAAAACCATGTACATGTAGGTAAGATAAAGTGGTATATCCTTAGTCCGCTAAAAATCATGTACATGTAGGTAAGATAAAGTGGTATATCCTTAGTCCGCTAAAAATCATGTACATGTAGGTCAACCAAGATAAAGTGGTATATCCTGGGTCAGCTAAAAACCATGTACATGTAGGTCAACCAAGATAAAGTGGTATATCCTTAGTCCGCTAAAAACCATGTACATGTAGGTAAGATAAAGTGGTATATCCTTAGTCCGCTAAAAACCATGTACATGTAGGTCAACCAAGATAAAGTGGTATATCCTAGGTCAGCTAAAAACCATGTACATGTAGGTCTACCAAGATAAAGTGGTATATCCTAGGTCAGCTAAAAACCATGTACATGTAGGTCTACCAAGATAAAGTGGTATATCCTGGGTCAGCTAAAAACCATGTACATGTAGGTCTACCAAGATAAAGTGGTATATCCTGGGTCAGCTAAAAACCATGTACATGTAGGTCTACCAAGATAAAGTGGTATATCCTGGGTCAGCTAAAAACCATGTACATGTAGGTCTACCAAGATAAAGTGGTATATCCTGGGTCAGCTAAAAACCATGTACATATAGGTCTACCAAGATAAAGTGGTATATCCTGGGTCAGCTAAAAACCATGTACATATAGGTCTACCAAGATAAAGTGGTATATCCTGGGTCAGCTAAAAACCATGTACATACACAGGTCTACCACGATAATATTTACATCTAGTTGTGTCTGCCCAAAACCATGTACATACACAGGTCTACCACGATAATATTTACATCTAGTTCTGTCTGCCCAAAACCATGTACATACACAGGTCTACCACGATAATATTTACATCTAGTTGTGTCTGCCCAAAACCATGTACATACACAGGTCTACCACGATAATATTTACATCTAGTTGTGTCTGCCCAAAAGCCATGTACATACACAGGTCTACCACGATAATATTTACATCTAGTTGTGTCTGCCCAAAACCATGTACATACACAGGTCTACCACGATAATATTTACATCTAGTTGTGTCTGCCCAAAGCCATGTACATACACAGGTCTACCACGATAATATTTACATCTAGTTGTGTCTGCCCAAAGCCATGTACATACACAGGTCTACCACGATAATATTTACATCTAGTTGTGTCTGCCCAAAGCCATGTACATACACAGGTCTACCACGATAATATTTACATCTAGTTGTGTCTGCCCAAAACCATGTACATACACAGGTCTACCACGATAATATTTACATCTAGTTGTGTCTGCCCAAAACCATGTACATACACAGGTCTACCACGATAATATTTACATCTAGTTGCGTCTGCCCAAAGCCATGTACATACACAGGTCTACCACGATAATATTTACATCTAGTTGCGTCTGCCCAAAGCCATGTACATACACAGGTCTACCACGATAATATTTACATCTAGTTGCGTCTGCCCAAAACCATGTACATACACAGGTCTACCACGATAATATTTACATCTAGTTGCGTCTGCCCAAAACCATGTACATACACAGGTCTACCACGATAATATTTACATCTAGTTGCGTCTGCCCAAAACCATGTACATACACAGGTCTACCACGATAATATTTACATCTAGTTGTGTCTGCCCAAAACCATGTACATACACAGGTCTACCACGATAATATATACACAGGTCTACCACGATAATATTTACATCTAGTTGTGTCTGCCCAAAACCATGTACATACACAGGTCTACCACGATAATATTTACATCTAGTTGTGTCTGCCCAAAACCATGTACATACACAGGTCTACCACGATAATATTTACATCTAGTTGTGTCTGCCCAAAGCCATGTACATACACAGGTCTACCACGATAATATTTACATCTAGTTGTGTCTGCCCAAAGCCATGTACATACACAGGTCTACCACGATAATATTTACATCTAGTTGTGTCTGCCAAAAAACCATGTACATACACAGGTCTACCACGATAATATTTACATCTAGTTGTGTCTGCCCAAAGCCATGTACATACACAGGTCTACCACGATAATATTTACATCTAGTTGTGTCTGCCCAAAGCCATGTACATACACAGGTCTACCACGATAATATTTACATCTAGTTGTGTCTGCCCAAAACCATGTACATACACAGGTCTACCACGATAATATTTACATCTAGTTGTGTCTGCCCAAAACCATGTACATACACAGGTCTACCACGATAATATTTACATCTAGTTGTATCTGCCCAAAACCATGTACATACACAGGTCTACCACGATAATATTTACATCTAGTTGTGTCTGCCCAAAACCATGTACATACACAGGTCTACCACGATAATATTTACATCTAGTTGTGTCTGCCCAAAACCATGTACATACACAGGTCTACCACGATAATATTTACATCTAGTTGTGTCTGCCCAAAACCATGTACATACACAGGTCTACCACGATAATATTTACATCTAGTTGTGTCTGCCCAAAACCATGTACATACACAGGTCTACCACGATAATATTTACATCTAGTTGTGTCTGCCCAAAGCCATGTACATACACAGGTCTACCACGATAATATTTACATCTAGTTGTGTCTGCCCAAAGCCATGTACATACACAGGTCTACCACGATAATATTTACATCTAGTTGTGTCTGCCCAAAGCCATGTACATACACAGGTCTACCACGATAATATTTACATCTAGTTGTGTCTGCCCAAAACCATGTACATACACAGGTCTACCACGATAATATTTACATCTAGTTGTGTCTGCCCAAAACCATGTACATACACAGGTCTACCACGATAATATTTACATCTAGTTGTGTCTGCCCAAAACCATGTACATACACAGGTCTACCACGATAATATTTACATCTAGTTGTGTCTGCCCAAAACCATGTACATACACAGGTCTACCACGATAATATTTACATCTAGTTGTGTCTGCCCAAAACCATGTACATACACAGGTCTACCACGATAATATTTACATCTAGTTGTGTCTGCCCAAAACCATGTACATACACAGGTCTACCACGATAAAGTGGTATATCCTGGGCCTGCCAAAAAGGTGTGTTACAGGTATGGTTAAACCATTTGATATTTGCTCTGATTCCATGCATCACTGATTTTTTTGCTGAAAATTATTCAGTTACCTCTGTTATGACTTAATTTTGACTCATCATGTTTGTAAACATGTGGCAGTTTTTTCTGGGTATAACACTAGTATCATGATGATTTTGAATGGATCTTGATTTATTGGTCTCCTTCCATATTTTCTAAAATTGAATGATACAACAATGAAATGGCTTAAACCAACTAAAACAAAAAGTTCAAAACAACATTGCCATACCTTTCCATTCTGAATTTTACAATCCACAAATTTTCTGGACATTGCATCCTCTAAATGATCAATTCCGGAGATTTCCCTGTGAAACACTGCAACATGAGATCCAGAGTCCTTACTTTCCAATATACCCTTTCTTATTTCTATTTCTGTTACTGCAAAAAATGTAACACACATATCTTATGTAAACATGTATTCACATACAGAAATTTCACTGGAAATATACCTTTCTAAATTGAATTCCATTCATCCAAAATGTTTGAAGATATCATTAATATCACATTCATGACACAGTCTTTTAGCATTAGTAAATATATTCCTGGGGTATGAACGCTAAAAGAGGAATTAATTTTAAATTGTGTAGACAGTTAAATAAATAAGGGGTGTGTAATAAATACAAAACCACACAAAGATTCCATGTTTTCAGACTGCACTTGATCATAGTAGGGGAAGGAGTCAATGAGATTTCAATATTACTTAATTATATATATATATATATATATATAATATATATATATATATATATATATATATATATATATATATATATATATATATATATATTAGTGGTAATGTTTTGAAAGAGAGACTGGTATTTAAATAAGTAACAATGTGATTAGAGATTTTTCCAGTCTGTAAGACTACATAGATCACCTTTTCTACCCTACAGACCATGATAATAGACTGATCTATACAATAGGGCATACCATTGAGATATTCAGAGGTGAAAGGGTTAAGACATAAATGTTCTTATAAATATTTTATTATGGACTTTTTTATTATCTATAGCATTTTACTCTCTCTCTCTCTCTCTCTCTCTCTCTCTCCAATGAATCTGATGAAGTAAAATACATGTACACTGAAATGCCCACATCATAGGAAGTTTGTTTTGTAATGATAGTACTTCTGAATAGCTAAATAAAAAGAATTGGAATATTCTTATAACTATGTATTCTTTCATCTGGTTATAACAATTTTCAAATTAAAATTAAACTATCAGGTGGCTGGCTTTTCCTGTCCGTAAGATGAGACAGTAAAAACCATGATCCCATGTCACAGTAGGTGTCAGCAATGCTCAATGACCATAATTGCCAACCATAAGGCCAAAATTTGACGCCCTTCACGAGGATTTGTGATGTCTCCACATAAGTGAAAGATTCTTGAGAGGGATGTTAAACAACAATACAAGAACAATTTTACACATACATTGTATATGCAAACAAGGCCAGAAAGTATCAATCATGTTATTTAAGACTTACCTGAAAGAAGAAATTCATGCAGTTGTTCATTGGTCAGTATCTTGGTATTACAAGCCACCACAGCAGCTTCTCTCAGAGCAGACTGCAGTTCATTGAATGTTGTCTGCCAGCTATTTGTATCCTTGACTCTAACCTCATCACAACCAGGTGAGAAGTCACCAAAGAATGGGAACTGGGATCGGATTGGCTAAAGTATAAGAATGTAATCTTTTTGTATATATGTATATATTTCTGAATTTTTATACATGTTTTTACATAAAAAGCACCTGCTAAACTTAATGACTATACATGTAATGCATGCATGACTTCTTACAGAATCCTTTGTATTACCAGAAATACAAATGGTTTACTAGTACCTATGTATGTAGGACATTTTTTAATTTAGAAACTAAAATTTGAAAACATACTTGTAATGGCTGATCTTAGGTGATTTCCTGACAATTGACATCAATGTGACTTTCACAAGGAAATTAACCTGGTTCCCTGTATAAGAAATTTATTATGTAGGAATTTAACTTGCAAGTTTTTATGTAACCAAAATGTGGGGGAGACTGAGGATTTTTCATGAACAGTCTGGTTACCTTATTAACTGTGAAATTAACAAGAAAAAATTAAGCAGCAAGTCGATAAAAAAAATGTATATACATGTATACAGTATATTTATACAATGATGATTTCCCATAAAATCTGATATTGTGATACAGGATATAATATGAAGGTTGGTCAAGGATTTATTCCAAGCATTCTGTTACCTGTAAGAAATATTGCGGTACAGGATATAACATGAAGGCTGCATGATCAAGGATTTATACCAAGTATTCTGTTACCTGTAGGACATAGTGTGGTACAGGATATAACATGAAGGCTGCATGATCAAGGATTTAAAAACCAAGTATTCTGTTACCTGTAGGACATCCTGTGGTACAGGATATAACATGAAGGCTGCATGATCAAGGATTTATACCAAGCATTCTGTTACCTGTTGGTCATAGTGTGGTACAGGATATAACATAAAGGCTGCATGATCAAGGATTTATACCAAGCATTCTGTTACCTGTTGGTCATAGTGTGGTACAGGATATAACATGAAGGTTGATCAAGGATTTATACCAAGCATTCTGTTACCTGTAGGACATCCTGTGGTACAGGATATAACATGAAGGCTACATGATCAAGGATTTATACCAAGTATTCTGTTACCTGTAGGACATAGTGTGGTACAGGATATAACATGAAGGCTGCATGATCAAGGATTTATACCAAGCATTCTGTTACCTGTTGGTCATAGTGTGGTACAGTATATAACATGAAGGTTGATCAAGGATTTATACCAAGCATTCTGTTACCTGTAGAACATATTGTGGCGGTTCTGAATTTTCATCAAGCTGATACCAAACATCCATTAACTGGCTGCCATTAATGTTTTTATCTTTGGCTATAGCTTGCAGAGTTTCAAACATTTTCACATCCATCTCCGTTGGAATAGGACGGAAGCCGTACCTGTCACCTATTATAGCCTGTTACAAGTATAAAGTTAAAATTTTTATTATTAATATAATATTTCCAAAAATTTGTTGTTTTTGTTCCATAATTCTTGGTAATATACCTGAAATCGACAATCTGACTATGAACAATTCAAGTCTGCTAACTAGGATCTACAGAAAATTGAAACAAACTGAATAAAGAAGGAAACTCTTATATCACAGAATATTTCACATTCAGGAGAGTCACGTCCAGATAATATTGCAGTAGGAGGATTATTTTTACATGAATTTTATAATATTATGTATGATAATACATTTAATAGATATATGAAGAATATTATGAGTATAACATATATAATGAATTCATTGATTGATTCATCGTAATACAAAATATTGTGTTATATTGTAAACAACACAATTATAACTGCAGACCACACACATGTGCTTGCTTCACTTCTTTAAAAACATTGCCAGTGGCAACAAAAATATTGCCAATTTACACTTTTCATATACATTATTCATTAGGGGAAACCAAATTTTCACCGACTTAAGTCTGTCTGAAAGGAAGACAGTATGATGTATGTTTGTCGTCAAACTAAATGTTTCTCTTTGCTAACATTGTTAAAGGCCTTATACATACCACAAAGTTTGGTCCTAGCGACATCTTCTGACAATTCAGCACTTCCTGTAGACATATTTTCTCCACACTATGATCATTTTGACTGTATTCTGTCAGCCCCCACCTCAAATCCACCACCTGAAAATCTAAGTTAAGTCCAGCACAGAATTTCTGAAGCAGGGGAAAAACTACTGTGGCCAAAGTGTTTCTTTCTGCATGCATATCTGAAGGTAATATTTGTAAAACATATTCTGTTAGTAGGGGCTGCATGTGACATTTGATAAGAAGTTAATGTAACAAAAATGAAAACTGAAAAAGAAAGATACGACACAATGAAAAAAGAAAGAAAAAATGTCATGTGATCTCAGTTGTTAAAAGGCTTATTACAAAACTCCCCAAATCACTGAAATTTAGTTTAAATGGACTGATTACAAGTTATGTCCAACTTAGAAAAATGTATACAGTCATAATATTTGGCATGCAAGACATCCTCAGATTAACATTTAACCAATTGACAAGAGACCCCAGAGGGATCTTGGCGCCCACCATGGAATGATCTATGTCTGATCTATGACAGACTGTTCTTTTCTCTTCTTTTCCCTTATTTTGTGTCTGAAAATTGAATTTGAACTTAAATCCATATTTCTGTGAGATATATTTTTTTCCACAAGATTATAGTAAAACTGAACTTGAACTGAACATATTACATTTTAAGAAAGAATGGAATTCAACATGGCCGACAGGTGTCCATCTTGGATTTTGATTCCTCTGAAAATTTAATATGCACATCTAGACTTCAGGGAGAACCTCCATAATCAATTTTGAAAAGATTCCTTCAGTACATTCTGAAAAATACATACTTCCATTGTCAAAATCCAAGATGGCCACCTGTCAGCCATATTGGAATCCAATCTATCTGAAATTGACATATGCACAACTACACCTCATGGGGAGCCTTCATGTCCAATTTCAAGGAGATTCCTTCAGTCCTTTCTGAGAAGTAGCGATATCAAACTTCTTTGGTCAAAATCCTAGATGGCCACCTGTCGGCCATGTTGGATTCTGATCTCTCTGAAAATGTAATATGCACAATTAGACCACAAGGGGAACCTTGATGTCAAATTTCAAGGAGATTCCTTCAGTCCTTTCTGAGAAATAGCAGTAACAAACTTCCTTTGGTCAAAATCCAAGACGGCCGCCTGTCGCTCATGCTGAATTCCGATCTCTGTAAAAATGTAATATGCACAACTAGACCTCAAGGGGAACTTTCATGTCAAATTTCAAGGAGAGTACTTTCTAAGAAATAGTGGTAACAATCTTCCTTTGGTCAAAATCCAAGATGACTGCCTGTTGGCCATGTTGGATTCCGATCTCTCTGAAACTTTAATATGCACAACTAGACCTCAGGGGAACCTTAAAGTATAAATTTCAAGAAGACCCCTTCAGTCCTTTCTGAGAAATAGCATGTACAAGCTTCCTTTGGTCAAAATCCAAGATGGCCACCTGTCAGCCATGTTAGATTCCAATCTCTTTGAAATGTCAAATTTCAAGTAGATCCCTTCAGTACTTTTTAAGAAATAGCAGTAACAATCTTCCTTTGGTCAAAATCCAAGATGACTGCCTGTTGGCCATGTTGGATTCTGATCTCTCTGAAAATGTAAAATGCGCAACTAGACCTCAAGGGGAACCTTCATGTCAAACTTCCAGTAGATCCCTTCAGTACTTTCTGAGAAATAGTGGTAACAAACTTCCTTCTGTAAAAATCCAAGATGGCCTCCTGTTGGCCATGTTGGATTCCGATCATTTCGAAAATGTAATATGCACAACTAGACCTCCACGGGAACCGCTGTGTCAAATTTCAAGGAGATCCCTTTAGTCCTATCTGAGAAATAGCAGTAACAAGAATTGTTCAGGATGGACGGACGACGGATAGACGATGGACTGACTGACGAGGGATGGACTACCGATGCAGGGTCATATGAATAGATGGTGGGCTAAAAAAGACTACCAATAAGCCCATTAAACAAGGTCATTTGGAAAAAAACCATACAGGAGTAATCCTAATACAACTGAGTCTGAGCTAAGAATCATAAGATATATACAGTAAAATCTGCTTTAGTGACCACTTGTGTTTAAAGATCACCTGGTCACAAAGACCATTTTTTGCTTTCCCCATTAGTACCATTTGTGTACAAATCAACCTCTAAATAAAGACCAGCTCCCTGTAAAGACTGGTTTTGTTGTGTCCTTAAGGAGGTCGTTATATACAAGTTTCACTGTATACCATGCGTATTTAATGTATATAATATTTAATGTATATAATATTTAATGTATATATGTGTGGCAGAAGTGATAAACCTGACCTCCAACAATCTTTTTAAGCAGAGACTGATACTAGGGTGGTAGTAGAAGTCCCCTCCCCCTGTCAAACTCATAGAGAAAACAGAAGGATGAAGCAGTGCTTGATTTTATAAAATTGTTTTGATATAAGAATGCAAATACATACCAGAAAATGTTGAACTGATAAAAATTCGGACCATGGACTTTGGTAAATGAGGAAGGTTGTCCATTTTACCTTCCAACATTCTGTCAAAATTCTTCTCTTCATCTTTGTCATAATCTTCTTTGTCACTCTTCTCTTTGTAAATATTACAATACAATGTTACAGCGAAAGTTGACAATAAAGGTCAGGGAACAGGTCAAAGGTCAATCAATATAAGACAAAAGTCACACAGTGATGAAGCAAAATATGAAAAATTAAGTATATTCAGGTCACATGAGTATGTGGGTGGAGTGGCATTTATAGGAAATAAACCTGAAATAAACACACATTCATAAGAAAAAATGTAAACCATTTTACATATACATTTACATTGCAATGTTTTTTTTTCAAATCTAAACATGTATGTGAATTACCCATTGACTTTTCAAATATTTAATTTCATTTGACTTAGAAATTCATATTCTTTGACACTCACTTTGATTTGTGGCCGTAGTCTTGTAAGCTGTATATCTGAAAATGTAAAAGTTGACTCAAATGAAATATGAATTATTTATCTTAACTCAAATATTCAAAATTATTTTAGAGCCAAAATAAATCAGAGACTCCTAGAAGCCTGTAATTTCTCACCAGACCTGAAGTTGCCGGAACAAATCTGACATTGTTGATATGAATAATTACACAGTTCTCCGTGGGTAAAATTCTGAAAAGGGTATACCAATTCTGTTAAATTAAGATCGGTTGTAATGCCCAGTTTTGAGTCAATATGACTGCATCTATCCTTGCCACAGAGCCATGATCTGAACATTTTAGAGGGAATTAAGACATACAGACACATACAAGAGAAATTTTGGTCAGAATAGCTTTGATTTATTGAGAATATTAGAGATATTTTCTTATCATATTTCTTTGTATACAATTCCTTTGCACTAATTCAGTATATTTTCTATTTTAGTTAATATGTAAAAGAGTACATTAACACTTTCAATGTATTTACCTTGGCTTGCTTGTTACCTTTTTCTTCTCTTTGGCAACACCTGTAGGCTTTTGCAAATTCAGACCTGTGGCCTTTGGCAAATTCCCACCTGAATTCTATGATACAAGAGTATTCACTTTAGCTTTACATTTTGCAAAATCACTGAAACATATTTCAATATTACGATTTACACATATGTTTAAAACATTAGACTGCCTTTTTTATGTTTTACATCACAAAAGATATAAGGAACTGATCGATGACTGTCGAATATTCAGGTACAGTGTTGGGAAAATATCTTGTGGTGTTAATTTTCGCTATATTCATGATGTTCATATAGCCACAAATTTAAGGAACAATGAATAAATTTTCATGAAATAATATAATTATACAGTAATAAGTCAGAGGCTGCTTCTACTTGATCTGATGTTACTTCCAAGCTACTACAGATTAACGAGTTGGGGCACTGATGAATCAATATCAGTCATTCAAAGTTTTCTAACCTTATGGTTTAGAAATTATAGTAAAAAGATTTACCTGAGCTTCAACATGTCCAAAAGATGATTGTCTTTTTGGTACACCAAGCCCTCCTGCAGGCACTGTAAGAGAACATACATGTACGATCTGATACCATCAAAATGTGTATGTCAACAACAGAAAAATATCCTCTATATCACAACTCCGATATTTTGTAATGTCTGATTTGGCTCTTTGGTGAAGGAACAGTTACAATCTGTTTCTTTCAAATAATAACTTTATCATATTTTCTCTTATTTGATAAATATTTATCTGTTTCCATCGAATACTAATCTAAGGACTGATATTTAAAAAAAAATTCTGATCACATTGCGGATTAGGCATAAATACATGAACAGCTTTTTTTTTTCTCCGAGATCTGATGTTGAAATGGGGGTGGGGGTGGGGGTGGGGATGGGGTTGCAGATATAAATACATCATTGCAGATTATACATGCCAGATTACAGTATCTTTTAAATTTTACAGTTTTAAGTATGATCCAGTATTTGGAATCTAAACCTAGAATCATTTGCTTGTGAGTGGAATGCTTTGCACTAGTCTACCACATGTGGTATCATACCGGTACATATATCTTGATCAGCTCTATAAAAAAGAGTGGTGTACAAGTACATGTATACCTGGTATTTGACACCAGGTTTCAATAAACGGTTACGTATCTCATGCCGCACCTTTTAAATCTGACAAAAGTCGGACCTTAATGGCATCTTTCCACAGAATCTAAAAAAAATTGTTTCCCATTTTTTTTCTTTAATAAAATGTTTCTTTTTACTGACAAAATATTATTTACTTTCAAATTGTTTTAAAATTGCATCTCCAGTTAAAAAGTAAAGTTGTTATACCATCTTAAATGTTTTGGTAAATTTCTCATATTCACTACAAAAAACAAAAAAAATGCTGAAAATTTTCAGATAATAGGGTTCTTTGGTTATATAAATAACGTTTAAGTTGATGAAGTGGTGTTCAACCTATCACGGAAATTAAATGTTGTTAAACACCACACTCAACAGTTTTTCAGTTATAAGGTGGGGGCAAGTTTTTAGTGGTGGAGGAGAGAACCCAGGTACAATGTACATGTAATGGGGTGGAGACCACCGACCTTCCGCAGGTAAACTGGCAAACTTTCTCACAAAATCAGCTTAGGTTCCAGTAAGACTTGAACCCACACTGACCAGAGACGATTGAGACATCATGGTTATTGACTATACTTACCATTATTTGCCATCTTTATCTCAGATCATGATATCTGAAAGTATATAGACAACAATAATACTACTACTGATTATGATAACAATAATTATGATAATAATATTAATACTTAAAAATAATAACAATTTCTGAAGTAAGAAAGAAAGAAAAAGAATAGTAGGCCCAAAAGATAGAATGTGTTTCATATTTTGTAGTCTTTCTGTTAAATCCAGCTTTTTTCTGCAAATTCCAATTATTTTTGAAGACATTACTCTTGAGAATTTTAAAGTATAATAAGGTGGTTCATGTGGTTCTCGGGTGAGGGGTGGGATACTCATTTCATATCACCTTCTGGGGGTGAGGGATGGGGTATTCATTTCATATCACCTTCTGTGGGTGAGGGATGGGGTACTCATTTCACATCACCTTCTAGGGGTGAGGGGTGGGGTACTCAGTTCATATCACCTTCTGGGGGTGAGGGATGAGGTACTCATTTCATATCACCTTCTGTGGGTGAGGGATGGGGTACTCATTTCACATCACCTTCTAGGGGTGAGGGGTGGGGTACTCATTTCATATCACCTTCTGGGGGTTGAAGGATGGGGTACTCATTTGGCATCACCTTCTGGGGGTGAGGGATGGGGTACTCATTTCATATCACCTTCTGGGGGTTGAAGGATGGGATACTCATTTCATATCACCTTCTGAGGGTGAGGGATGGGGTACTCATTTCATATCACCTTCTGGGGGTGAGGGACTGAGGTACTCATTTCATATCACCTTCTGGGGGTTGAAGGATGGGGTACTCATTTGGCATCACCTTCTGGGGGTGAGGGATGGGGTACTCATTTCATATCACCTTCTGGGGGTTGAAGGATGGGATACTCATTTCATATTACCTTCTGAGGGTGAGGGATGGGGTACTCATTTGGCATCACCTTCTGGGGGTGAATGATCACCTTTGAACAATTTATAATTGAGCATTTTATAGTTACTCTTCTTTGTGGTATATCAGTCAGTTTCTGTAATGATAATTTCAATCTTGTATTGTCGCTTAAAAAGCATTTGGATAAACCTGTTTAAAATAAATAAATTAACGACAATAATAATGATAATGAAATATCTAACTTACCTATCTATGTAGTGTATTATCATTTGGCAGGTATAACCATAAAAAATTATTTAAATTATAAAACGTTCAGGAATTCCCCATGTGTCAGAAAAATTCAAAGGAAAGAGAACCTATATGGCATCCCACCCAAACATTTTTAAAAATTCCACTTTAAAAAATTGTTACCAATAAAATAAGCGATGGATTATAGTCAAAACGGCCCAACTCCAATATCCACACCAAAATGGCCCATTCCAAAATCTATTTAAATTAATAAATTTATGTTTCAGTAATATATGATCTTAAAAAATCAGTAGACCTCCATATTTGACAGCTTCGGATCAAGGATGGGTAAATCATCTTCAAGCTTCATTTTAGCAATGATACAAAGCCTAATACATCGCTGGTTTTAGCTTGTTAATTGGGTATATGCTGTAGTAAAATAATACATCAGGTTTAACCGGTGTAATATAATCACTATGTTTTATTTGTAAGTTATTGTTGTGAATTACACATGTGGATACCCTCTGTCGGCTGGTACTTAAGTGACATCGGAGGAGACCAAATACAGTGAAATATATTAAGTCACTGGAATTAAATACTAAATTTCACATCCTTTCATATAATTATTATTATCATTCTCATTTTGTTCTTTTTATTCCGAATTGTAAATCTAATCATGTAGACCTATTAGGCTATCGCAGGAATTGGAAATTTCATCTGTAAGTCAAAATTGAGTGTCAAACACCCGATGTTTATCAGAGAATCAGATGATTGACTTTCAACTTTAACTTACAGGTAAAATTTCCAATTCTTGTTATCGTATATGATTTTATTAAGGTTTGGTTCTTGCACAAATCAAATTTTAACTTCTGGAAATGACTAAAGTAGGAAATCAAAAGCAGATCAACTTTCAGAAAACATCAGTACTTGTATTACATAGATTTTCCATTTTTTCTTAACTCTTTTAATTTTATTTGATCAGCTGAGAAGGCTAGGACAACTTAAAATATTCTCAGAGTAAGATATTTTTTAGTTTTATGAACTTGAAAATGAAAAAAATCATTTTAACATATTTTTCAGGCCCACAGTACAAATTTAAGTTGCTAATACTGGTACATGTATTTAAATATAATATTTACATATTTTTTCAACTTAAAGTAAAATTGTTCACTTCTGTTAAAGTTTTTTAACTGTATTTTGTTTTAGAAGTTGTACTTGTAAATGAAATGTATTTTGATATTGTTTTTGCTACATGTGACAATATCAAACACTGGGTATAAAGCTGCAGGAATAATAAAGGTTACCATATATAAATGTTAAGCTTTAAAGGCTAAATCACTGATAAAACTAATAAAAAACAATAAAATATACATATATAATAAAATAATGAAATAATTCCGAGTAATTAAAAACTTGTAGGCTGTCATGAGGAATTCTTACCTTTTTGAAAAAACATGTATCAGTATTTGAGAGACAAAGAGTCATGTTTAAAAGGGTAAGATAACTGTTACTTTCCCTCCCACAACACGCATGTATACCTGATCTGCAAAAAGATTAAAAGAAACTTTATATAAATTGTAAAATAAAATAGTAAGGAATGTATTGTACAGAAAAGAATACTTTTTTTATTCCAATCAATGGGTCCATGAGGTTACAAATATAAGCATCTGAACAAAACAAACCAGTGAAAGAATTGGAATTGGAGTACAGGATGCCTTTATTTTGACAGTTTTTCTTTCATGATGCACATTTCTATTACATTGCAAAAAATGGTAAAAAACTCTGCTATGCAAAATTATCTACAATGTATATATCTGTTTGTACTTACTTAATTACTTTGTAATCTCGCCTGATGTATTAATAGTGGAAAAGAAACAATGTAGCAAAATTTGTTACTGTCAAATCAAGATTTACTATTTGAACTGTAAGATCAGGAAACAGTCATTATGAGTATGAGTGATACATGCCTTGCACAGATGCTTCATTGAAATGTACAGTTTGGACAATTTCTTTGCTTTGACACAATATCTGACATTCAAAGTGTAAAACTGGTATTATTCGAGATTTTGGTAACTGCAGACGGTTTAAAATGACAGAAGTAGACGAAATAAAAAGTTTGAATCACATTGCTTCGCTTGAAATCCCGAACCGGAATTCAGTTTTACAAAGTTACGGAGTAAACAAATAATTGGACAAGTTATATATTTCTTTGTACCAAAAAATACCATAAGTAGTACTTTTTTTATTTTTTCGATAATTAACAGGTATTTAACAAAAGAAAAAAAAACGTAACTATGATTGGTCTCATTTCGTTTGTTGATGAACGTCAGTGGCGACCTCCCTGCATCAAAGAAATTATCGATAGAATCCAAAGTATTGCTTACAACATACTTAAAATGTTTTCTTTTGCAATTTTGAGGATAAAGTTAATATTTTTTGCACCAAAATGAAAAAGTATGATGATGTCGAGCAGTTTTTAAACTAATTAAAAATAAAAAGGTAAGGTTTTTTCAAACAGACAATAGATCTATATGAAAAAAATATCCAGGGGTGCCCTTATTAGAGCAGGTGCCCTTTCAAGGACAAATATAGTATATTACTCATGAGACAAAAAAAACTAGGGTCAGCCCACTTACCCGAAGGCCCATTACTCTGAACTCCGAAGGCCTGTTACCCTGAAGGCCCATTACTCAGAAAAAAACCTGCATTATGCCATTTCTGCCCCATTTTATTTGATTTGAGATAACCTTGTGACCTGATGACTGTGACCTATATTCTAAAAAAGCTGTTTCTGACTTTGTTGCTGCTTGGCATCCCCTCGCAATGTTGGCTAAAGTTGACCTTGACCCATGACTCAAAATCAAAAGGATTCCTCCTCTCATTATGAACAACATGTAAAGTTTGAAAGTGATTGGGCAAAAACTGTAGTCTGTATTGTGCCCACAGGGAAAAGTGTTGCGGACGCTCTCAAGTACGTATGTACCCACTCACGCAACCACACGAACGGCCCCATTACTATATCCCCTCCAACACTGTTGCGAGGGGATAAAAAGTGTAAGTGAGCGATAGCATGCTAGCGCGACCACAATGGTGTTTTACAAATGCCCCTAATACTATATAGATCTGACTTACTTAGTGGATACTAATACCTGGTAAAAGGTCTAATGCGATAGATAATTGATTAATTCGTCTGGAGAATTATCTAAATTTGTTCATATGCAGAACACGATCATGGTAAATGTTTGTTTACACTAAATGCCAAGGTACCATGTAGACTAGCCTGGGAAACCAGGCTACATGTAAGGTAAGGTATAGATTAAATCTGATGTATTCCGAAAAGCTGGGGGATAATTTCAAAATTGTGAATGTAACAAGATTTTGGCAGTGGTGACGCGATAAGTTTACTACATATTTATAATCTTGCAAAATCGAACGTATGAATCATCATCAATTATGAACTTATATCAATGAAAATGATACAAATGGTTGGATGAAAATAAGATCATGTCAGTCTAATAACTATTCATCTTATTAACACCCCCTTTCATCAACCGGATGCAAGGTTCCCCAAGGGAAGTTACTCTAAGCTATGTGACAAACAACCTTGAAACGTGAATTGGGAAACACTGAACAGGTACCTATAAGACTAAGCAGGTAACGAGATCGGACTCAACATTGTGTGCGATAGATACTGAGGATAAGGGAAATCATGACGGATAAATCAAAGAGAATAGGAAGATGGTATTTTGGAGGAGTTGCAAGCGCCATGGCCGCTTGTTGTACACATCCATTAGATTTGCTCAAGGTACATGGTAACAATTTTATCTTATCTTCGTTTTACTCTAGTCTTTTATTTTATTTTAACGCTATAAAATTGATCTCGAATTAATGTTTTCCAACCATGCCACCCGTATATTTATCATCAGAAACGTGACACAATCTAAACAGGGGAAAACTCAAAATCAAGTAAAATTACACCAATAGCATTGATTAATATTGCAAATAATAATAGATCAACAAAATAATGATAATAATAATAATAAAAACAAACAAACAAAATTCAAATTCCTCGACTGTCCTCAAGTACCTGTGGTAAATACATTTGTACTGAAATGCAGGTCTAGTTTATCATAGATGCAAATGTGGTAATATGAACATACATTTAATTATCCAAGTATGCTTCTCTTTATGACATGTAGCCATTGCACCTCAAAAGTACCTACCAGTAAATCATGTAAATGATAAATGGTATGCTCTTTTGATTGGTTTAACTTTGTGTGGTCAAAAGGGTTAAATGTAGAGTTAATCATGTCAAGCTGTTGTGGAATTCCAATTTTTATACGCCCGCCGAAGATGTCATATTATGGTATGGCATTGTCCATCCGTCTGTTTTATGCGATAACTCAAAGAATTATGATCTGATTTTCTTCAAACTTGGTAGGATGCTTTATTGCATGAACCATTCTGACCAGTGTGTAAATCATGAAATTTCAATTTTATTTGGCAGAGTTATGCCCCTTTTATTGCAAACTATGAGCATTATCGCCATTATGTACAAAATGCAAGAACTTTTTTATTTTTCATTTAATTCCTTTCAAATTTTATATGGTATCACAAAAAGCAATAATGTTTCACATATAATATGGGTTTTGTTATCGTGTTTCAACTTTCTGCAGAATTGGGGTTATGGCCCTATGTGACCTAGTTTTTTTTCTGGTTTCTTGTGTTCAATTTTCTTGTTGGCTCAACTAGTCCCAGTTTTCACCTGAATATTTCGCAATTCAGCATGTGTGATTGGCATCATAGGAAAATATATATATCGTAAAATGAAGATGCTGCGTTAATTTTCACTTGAGTTATGACTCTGATTGTCAAAAAAAGGGCATTATCATGATTATGATAATGATATAGAAGATGCAAGAACTTGTTTTTTATTTTTCATTTATTTCCTTTCAAATTTAGTATCAGCATTTACACCAAGATTTCAAATTTATGAGCCAAAAAATAAGCCAAATGAATATTTTTTGAGCCAAGTAAAATTGATTTGAGCGAAATGAATAAATAATTTTCCAAGGCTATTAATAACAGTTTAAAACTATAATCCCATTTCTTCATCACTGCTATATTATATAGGTATCACTTGTTCTCTCTCATCATGATTAACACAAATAGTGTTTGCAATTTACACCTTTTAATCATTTTGACAATCCATTAAAGTCAATGTGTATGGCTTCCACCATTTGATTTTGTTTATTTCACCTAGTTAATTTGCATACTTAGGTCAACTGGTGTGCATGCCACACAAGGTCACGGTAAACCCTGCGTTCAATGGAGTTTACAATCAGTTGCCTACACTAGTAGTGTTACTTATCATTTAGTCCTCAGTTTACGTGTAAGTGGCAGGGAGAGATAGCTTTCACTTGAATCTTATTAATATATTGACTCAGGACTGATTTTCCCTGGATTGTCACATAATTACCAATGATTTTATTTGAGCAAAAATTTAGACAGAAACATATTTGTGAACAAATTTATAATATTTTTAGCATTTTGTTAAAATGACATTTGGTAGTGTGAACCCTGAGTATGGTATCACAAAAAAAAAAGCAGAAATGTTTAACATATATTACTGGTTTTGTTGTCGTGTTTCAACTTTCCACAGTATTGGAGTTATGTCGCTATGTGACCTAATTTTTGCTCAGGTTTCTGGTGTTCAGTTTTCTTGTGGGCTCAACTAGTCCCACAGTTTTCATCTGAATATTTCGTGATTAGGCATGTGTGATTGGTATCATATGAAGACATGCATATCGTAAATGAAGATGCCGTGTTATTTTCACGAGAGCTATGCCCCTTTGATTGTCAAAAACGGACATTATGAAGAAGATGCAAGAACTTTTTTATTATTCATTTAATTCCTTTCATATTTAGTATGGTATCACAAGAAGCAATAATGTTTAACATATATTACGGGTTTCGTTGTCATTTGTCAACTTTCTGCGGAATTGGCGTTATGGCCCTACGTGACCTAGTTTCTGGTGTTCAATTTTATTGTGGGTGCAACTTGTCCCAACTTTGCCCTTGGGAAAATAAATCTTCCCAGGGATACAATTTAATATGCATCCCTCCACAGAGGGCCATAATTGTATAATAGGATTGACAGACTTGTTTTTGGCAACAAAAACATTAAAGCTGCAGTAATACAGGAAGTCACGTTTTACCTGTGCATTCTTATTTTTAGAAAATAGACAGTATTGTTTTGTTTTTTTGCAGAACCCTGATGTGCCTCTACTTTAACTTGGTAGACCTTTACATGTATCATTTTGTATGCATGTTGATTTGGTTCCTTATTGTATTCAGTGATGTGTATCCCAGCACTCATGTCTCTGCTATATCAGGGACGTACATGTACATACATGTATATAACACATGTATCACCTATTTGTCTCTAGCTACATGTAGGTTAAAAGGACATGTGCATAAAAGACAACAGTGCTGAGGTCTGATTATCTGACATCATGTATGTAATAAATACAATCAGTGGCTATTAATTCCTTTAGGCTGAGGTCTGGGATGTACATGTATTACTTTCGGACCCTGTCGTTTTCCTGCTGTGGGTCTGGGGACCTAATAAGTCTGAATATCAGTGAATGACTATTCTGTTAATTTCTTTCTTTCCAAACTTTGTTACCTTTGTAAAGTTCAATCGTCATTTTCTAATATGATTTTGTGGCAGTTTTTGGTTTATATAATTTTGTGTGTCCACCTTTGATAAAAGTTATATGTATTGATTAATTATATAAAAAATCTGACTTAGATTTATTGTAACATGTATGTTCTGTACTCAGGTAAACTTTAACAAAAAAGCCCTGGACTAAAACAACTGAAAAAAAATTGTCAGCCCCTGATAGAATTTACAAACAATTTCAACAGGTTAATTTCTATGTACTATGTACATGTAGGTATATTGTATTGTATTTGAAAAGTTTTACACCCACAATGCATTATGTGATATTTCCAAGTAATACACACTGAGTAATAACCTATATTTTTTTATCTTTCTCTTGCCTGAGTCATTTTTTATGTATTTTGCATTACACCATTTGGCCAGTTTATAGAGGATAAAAATCTATGTTATTATAATTAATCCTACATCAGCCTGTTCAAATATATGATTTGAAAATATCAATCAACCAATTCTCATAGTTCTTAGTGATTATCGTATACATGTACAAATGTACATACCTAATTAAACCCAATATCGTGTCACTCCCATTTTCTGATGTTGTGTGGGACATCTAAAACTTGCTATAGGGTCACCTGTGTGTGTCCAGTTCACTGATTTGGAGTTTTATCCCAGTATTTAGCTATATATGTACATGTATAAGATTTACGGTGATTTAATTATGACTTACATTTGGCAATATTTGCCACTTGTAGACTTATGGGACTTGAAACATTTTTAAAAATGCATACAATATACATCTAAGGAGTGTACTGGTAGGGGACCAGTAGCTGGCTACATGTAGGACCAGTAGCTGGCTACTTGTAGGACCAGTAGCTGGCTACATGTAGGACCAGTAGCTTGTAGGACCAGTAGCTACATGTAGGACCAGTAGCTGGATACATGTACAGTAGCTGGTACATGTAGGGCCAGTAGCTGGCTACTTGTAGGACCAGTAGCTGGCTACATGTACCAGTAGCTGGCTACTTGTAGGACCAGTAGCTGGCTACTTGTAGGACCAGTAGCTGGCTACTTGTAAGACCAGTAGCTGGCTACATGTAGGACCAGTAGCTGGCTACATGTAGGACCAGTAGCCAGTTACATGTAGGACCAGTAGCCAGTTACATGTAGGACCAGTAGCTGGCTACATGTAGGACCAGTAGCCAGTTACATGTAGGACCAGTAGCCAGTTGCATGTAGGACCAGTAGCTGACTACTTGTAGGACCAGTAGCTGGCTACATGTAGGACCCTGGCTACATGTAGGACCAGTAGCCAGTTACATGTAGGACCAGTAGCCAGTTGCATGTAGGACCAGTAGCTGACTACTTGTAGGACCAGTAGCTGGCTACATGTAGGACCAGTAGCCAGTTACATGTAGGACCAGTAGCCAGTTACATGTAGGACCAGTAGCTGGCTACTCGTAGGACCAGTAGCTGGCTACATGTAGGACCAGTAGCCAGTTACATGTAGGACCAGTAGCTGGCTACTTGTAGGACCAGTAGTTGACTACATGTAGGACCAGTAGCTGGATACATGTAGGACCAGTAGCTGGCTACATGTAGGGCCAGTAGCTGGCTACTTGTAGGACCAGTAGCTGGCTACATGTAGGACCAGTAGCTGGCTACTTGTAGGACCAGTAGCTGGCTACCAGTAGCTGGCTACTTGTAAGACCAGTAGCTGGCTACATGTAGGACCAGTAGCTGGCTACATGTAGGACCAGTAGCCAGTTGCATGTAGGACCAGTAGCTGACTACTTGTAGGACCAGTAGCTGGCTACATGTAGGACCAGTAGCCAGTTACATGTAGGACCAGTAGCCAGTTACATGTAGGACCAGTAGCTGGCTACTCGTAGGACCAGTAGCTGGCTACATGTAGGACCAGTAGCCAGTTACATGTAGGACCAGTAGCTGGCTACATGTAGGACCAGTAGCCAGTTACATGTACATGTATGGTGTGACTTCGTCTCTCGTACATGTATGTACCACTGCAATGTTTTTTATTTCTCTTTTTTTGAGAAAAATGTCCAATATCTGATGATTTATCTAAAATGAAATCATGTTCTGTATAACCAAATTCATGTGATAACCGGATACTGGTCCTAGCCAGACACTGGTCCTAGCCGGCTACTGGTTCCGGACTAGTAGTGTTTCTTAAACACCCCGTTTTAGTTAAATGTTTTGATATTTAAATTCATTTACAAACTTTTCATCAAATAAACAAAATTGATGATAATTAAAGTACCAGTAGATAAACAAATTTCAAAATTTAGTCACATTAAAACCTTATAAATATTATCATTGACTTTTATTTAAGGTTCACCTGCAGACACAACAAATGGAGAAGGTGAGACCAACTGTTATGGTCGTCCGAATATTAAAATCTGATGGTATTTTAGGACTGTATAATGGTCTCTCTGCGTCAATTTGTCGCCAGGTAAGTCAATATATATGTTAACATTAGATACGAATGTTTATACTAATTTTCTCCTTTCTTTTATATGCAATGTGTATAACTAATAATTTACCAATATTGATTGCATTTGATTTTGACATTCCAGAAAATAATATCTGATTTACATGTATTGTAAAAGTTTCCCTTTCTCTGGAGAAAGACACACAGTTCTGTCAGACATTAAGATTTGTTCTTTTCTCTGTTATACTATTAGTATACATTTGTACATACAAGATAACTGTCACATAAAATGGTTTTTATCAAAATTTGTGATCTGTAAATTTCCGGCATACATATATGTATTATCAGTACACACAAGGCAGATGTGTTTGAAGTGTAAGCAGAACTCTTTGTTGTATGCATGTGTATTCATAGTCAATTAAGATAATATATCTATAGTCAATAACAGCTTCGTGGGATGTTATATCTATAGTCAATAACAGCTCTGTGGGATGTTATATCTATAGTCAATAACAACTCTGTGGGATGTTATATCTATAGTCAATAACAACTCTGTGGGATGTTATATCTATAGTCAATAACAACTCTGTGGGATGTTATATCTATAGTCAATAACAGCTCTGTGGGATGTTATATCTATAGTCAATAACAACTCAATAACTATAGTCAATCAACTGTGTGGGATGTTATATCTATAGTCAATAACAACTCTGTGGGATTAATCAAGTCAATAACAACTCTGTAGATGTTATATCTATAGTCAATAACAACTCTGAACTCTATAGTCAATAACAACTTTGGGATGTTATATATCTATAGTCAATGTGGGGATGTTATCTATCTATATGTTATATCTATAGTCAATAACAGCTCTGTGGGATGTTATATCTATAGTCAATAACAGCTCTGTGGGATGTTATATCTATAGTCAATAACAGCTCTGTGGGATGTTATATCTATAGTCAATAACAACTCTGTGGGATGTTATATCTAGTTGTGGGATGTTATATCTATAGTCAATATCAGCTCTGTGGGAATAGTCAATAACAGCTTTGTGGGATGTTATATCTATAGTCAATAACAGCTCCATGGGATGTTATATCTATAGTCAATAACAACTGTGGGATGTTATATCTATAGTCAATAACAGCTCTATGGGATGTTATATCTATAGTCAATAACAACTCTGTGGGATGTTATATCTAGTTGTGGGATGTTATATCTATAGTCAATAACAGCTCCTTGGGAACTATCTATAGTCAATAACAGCTCTGTGGGATGTTATATCTATAGTCAATAACAACTCTGTGGGATGTTATATCTAGTTGTGGGATGTTATATCTGTAGTCAATTACAGCTCTGTGGGATGTTATATCTAGTTGTGGGATGTTATATCTATAGTCAATAACAGCTCTGTAGGATATTATATCTATAGTCAATAACAGCTCTGTGGGATGTTATATCTATAGTCAATAACAGCTCTGTGGGATGTTATATCTATAGTCAATAACAATAACTAACAACTCTGTGGGATGTTATATCTAATTGTGGGATGTTATATCATAGTAATATCAGCTCTGTGGGATAATAGTCAATAACAGCTGTAGTCAATAACAGCTCTGTGGATATTATATCTATAGTCAATAACAGCTCTGTGGGTTATATTTATATATCTATGGGATGTTATATCTGTAGTCAATAACAGCTCTGTGGGATTATATATCTATACTCAATAACAGCTCTGTGGGATGTTATATCTATACTCAATAACAGCTCTGTGGGATGTTATATCTATAGTCAATAACAGCTCTGTGGGATATTATATCTAGTTGTGGGATGTTATAGTAGTCAATTACAGGTGGGATATAATATCTAGTTGTCATAGTAATAACAGCTCTGTGGGATGTTATATCTAGTCTGTAGGATGTTATATCTATAGTCAATAACAGCTCTGTGGGATGTTATATCTGTGGTGGGATAATATCTATCTATATGTCTATATAATAACAGCTCCATGTGGGATGGGATATATCTATAGTCAATAACAACTCTGTGGGATGTTATATCTATAGTCAATAACAACTCTGTGGGAGCTCTGTGGGATGTTATATCTCAATTACAGCTCAATAACAGCTCTGGGGGAATAATAGTCAATAACAGCTCTGTGGGATAATATATCTGTAGTCAATAACAGCTCTAGGATAATATATCTGTAGTCAATAACAGCTCTGTGGGATTATATATCTATACTCAATAACAGCTTTGTGGGATGTTATATCTATAGTCAATTACAGCTCTGTGGGATAATATATCTAGTTGTGGGATGTTATATCTATAGTCAATAACAGCTCTGTGGGATGTTATATCTATAGTCAATAACAACTCTGTGGGATATTATATCTATAGTCAATAACAGCTCTGTGGCATAATATATCTGTAGTCAATAACAGCTCTAGGATAATATATCTGTAGTCAATAACAGCTCTGTGGGATTATATTATATCAATAACAGCTTTGTTGGATATTATATCTATACTCAATAACAGCTCTGTGGGATAATATATCTATACTCAATAACAGCTCTGTGGGATATTATATCTAGTTGTGGGATGTTATATCTATAGTCAATAACAGCTCTGTGGGATGTTATATCTATAGTCAATAACAGCTCTGTGGGATAATATATCTATAGTCAATAACAGCTCTGTGGGATGTTATATCTATAGTCAATAACAGCTCTGTGGGATGTTATATCTAAAGTCAATAACAGCTCTGGGGAATAATATATCTATAGTCAATAACAGGACTAGCTCTGTGGGAAGCAAGTGAAGCCTTCATTTATTTTATTTTTTGAAATACCAGCAAAGTAATCCAAATTCTGAGACATCATAAAAATATTCACCTGAAATAATACAAGGCAAAATTGGCTACAAACAAATTCTTCTAGTGCTAATGCTCTCAATAATCTTCATATTGTAGACCTATATATGTATTCAGGTTGACTCTGTTCTATACATATATCTGTTAAATATTGGTATGTATTTGCTGTCACTACAGTGTCTGCTTATAAATATATATATGAGGCAAGTTAATTAAACAAAACATAAAGTAGCTCCCAAAGTTACTTCGTTTAGTCCCTGGATTGGACATGAACCAATGTAAAATGATGTGGTTTGCCAGTTCAGATGTGGACTTTCTCTTTATTTTGCTTTCCTCCAACAACACCCCTTTTGCCAACATCTGCCCAAACAAGAGACCAGAGCTCCAGATAAGATTTTCAGGTAAAGGGTATTTCACTCCCAGAACAAAAATTTAAAGGGTAAATCTTAAAGGGTATTTTAAAATATTTACAGGGTGTTTTACATGTACATAATGATATATAAATAATCACTATTATAATTTGTAAATTCAATTTCCAATGAGTAATTTCACCCCCTGTTCTAAATTCCAAAGCTGATTTTGAAATTTTTAAAGGGTAAATACCCTCTTACTCCCCTTATCTGGAGCTCTGAGACACATTGGTAATTTATCAAAATTGTTTCCTATGTTATAAAATAAATCAGTTTTACGTTTTATTGATTTACAATGTACATCTAAAACACATCCTTTGCTTCAAAATTGTGCAAATAATGCTTGTCAAGATCATGAGATAAAACTTCTTTATAAATCAATCTGTCATGTTTATTTTATCCTCCATTTAGTGAGATTACATGTTTTGGGTTTCATCTACAGCTGTCCTACTCAATGACCAGGTTTGCCATCTATGAAACAGTCAAAAAGCAGCTAACAAGTGACGGCAGTGTCATGCCATTTTACCAGAAAGTACTGACTGCTGCAGTGGCAGGGGCAACAGGAGGATTTGTGGGTACCCCTGCAGATCTCGTTAACGTCAGGTAACTTTGCCAATTTGACAAACTTTATCATATTGTTATTAAAATTTGAATTGAATGATAATAAAAAGTTGATTACTTGCATACCAATTGATGATTAATGTGGCCATTTTTAACTATGAATTAAGGTGAAACAGAATGCATTCAGCATGGTTTGGTGCATATTGCAGTGCAAAGATAGCAGGTCTCTCTTCTTCAGCTTGTTACATTTTTTTACGAGGAAATGTTTTTAAACAAAATAAACCTTTTTTGCTTCTGAATAACAAACTGAGGCACCATAAAAACATAAATAAGAAATATCATATGCCTATGAAAATGTTCATTCCAAATATATTTACAAAACTTGATGTACATAGGGCTTGTCATAATGTGGCCTCATTTTGTTTTGTCCCAGTTTGTTTATTTTTTGTATTCTATGGCGCAGTCAACAATTTTTCAGTTATATGGTGGTGGCCAGTTTTTACTGGTTGTGCAGAGAACCCAGCACAATGCACCCACATAGACGTAAACTGTTTCCTGTGCTCAGTCATTCCTTGGTTACTACTGCAATATAACTTGTGTTTTTACATTCTAGAATGCAGAATGATGTCAAACTACCACCAGATCAAAGAAGAAAGTAAGTTTGAAATAATAGTTGTAATTGTTGTCAAAAACCATATTTTCTGTAAGAGAAGCCCACGGGTGTGTTACATTTTGCAAAAAAAAAAAGAAGAGGGGAGGTATTGTCCAAACACAATTTTTATACATGTGATGTAGTTTTTATGTAAAAAATTTGATATATTTGTCTTTTTTGTCTAGAAATCATCTGAAAGTCATAAAAACGAGGTACACCGAAACTTGTATATAAAAACCTCCTTAGAGACACAAGAAAACTGGTCTTAATTGGGAGATAGTCTTTATATAGAGGTTGATTTGTACACAAATGGTACCATTGGACTTTGTTACCAGGTGGTCTTTATACATAGGTGGTTGTTAAAGCAGGTTTTACTGTACCAGTATTTCAAATGTTATGGATAGGAATGAGGATAGTTTATTTAACAAAAATGAACATCATCAGTGACGATGATGAAGCAGACCAAAATTTTGAAGGATTAACCACTGGAAAACTTGATAAATGTTAACGAAAGCGAGTCATCTGATCTTGGTGACTTTGACCGTGATCTTACAACATCAAATGAAACTGAAAGTACTGATTACGATAGCACATGTACAGTGCAGTGTTTGAATCACTTGTAGTACTGATTATGATTGCACATGTACAGTGCAGTGTTTGAATCACTAGTAGTACTGATTATGATTGCACATGTACAGTGCAGTGTTTGAATCACTAGTAGTACTGTTTACGATGGCACATGTACAGTGCAATGATTGAATCACTAGTAGTACTGTTTACGATAGCACATGTACAGTGCAATGATTGAATCACTAGTAGTACTGATTATGATCGCACATGTACAGTACAATGATTGAATCACTTGTAATACTGATTACGATAGCACATGTACAGTGCAGTGTTTGAATCACTAGTAGTACTGATTATGATCGCACATGTACAGTGCAATGATTGAATCACTAGTAGTACTGATTATGATTGCACATGTACAGTGCAGTGTTTGAATCACTAGTAGTACAAGGCTCTCTTGAGTTATAAAGGGTCAGACATTAAAGGGATATAATCTGTCACAGTGATTATTTTTGTCCCCTTACATATAGTCAATAATATGATAAAATGTGTGAACAAATACACTGTACTTGAAACGTTGTAAAAGTTATTTGTTTTATAAGAATTTTAGTTTTCCTGCAACTTAAAATATCCAGCTGTATTTCCGTATGCAATGACCTTCCAGATAAACTCTTGTCATATCAAATGTACTTCGTAATTCAGTCAGGGGGTCTCGGTCCTTTACGTGCTCAGACTATGTTAAAGTCTGCCGATTTTTTATGTGTTTTATATTTACTTTTAAAATACAGGACATGATTTTTATTGGAAAGTGCATGTATTATGTGAAATATATGGTTTTCAATGCTATTTTAAATACCTGAAGAAAATCAGATGAATAAATGAATAAATATATCAGGTCACCAGAAGAAATTTTTCTGATCTTTAATGCTACCCTGAATGCTGACGTTGACAAAATCAAAACAATATAACTGTGAAAGTATGCGTTCCTCATGTTTTACAATTGTGCCGCCATGTCCGTTGGAGTTGGGCAGTTCATGTTCAAGAATGATAAAAAGCCGAGATTGCGATGTAACGCTTTAAAAATGGGTCAAGATCACCTGATATACCCGGCATGTGGACAGTTTCAGAAACTTGTGTTTTGACACGAGGAAAAAGACAAAGTTTGCCTGCTTTAGGTATGAAATGATGATGTACAAAAATAAACGCAAAGGGTTATAAGAATAGATTGTATGTTAACTGCAAATAGCATGTGTTTATTGGACATCTTCATAAAAAATTACCGAAAGTTAATTTGCAATGTTAAAAGTAATGGCGGACAAGCGATAACATATATAACAGGTTATGTTTGGCAAGATTGTTGCAATTATACACATGCATTTGTTATTCTAACAATTTCTTATTCTTATTCTTTAAGTATCTCACAAATTATAAGATGGTCAAATGTTATGTATCTCAAGTTATAACAGTCAGGCATCAAGTATCTCATAAGTTACAACATGGTTAGATGTTACATATTTCGAGAGTTATAACATGGTTAGATGTTACATATTTCGAGAGTTACAACATGGTTAGATGTTACATATTTCAAGAGTTATAACATGGTTAGATGTTACATACTTCAAGAGTTATAACATGGTTAGATGTTACATATTTCGAGAGTTATAACATGGTTAGATGTTACATATTTCGAGAGTTATAACATGGTTAGATGTTACATATTTCGAGAGTTACAACATGGTTAGATGTTACATATTTCGAGAGTTATAACATGGTTAGATGTTACATATTTCGAGTTATAACAAGGTTAGATGTTACATATTTCGAGAGTTACAACATGGTTAGATGTTACATATTTCAAGAGTTATAACATGGTTAGATGTTACATATTTCGAGAGTTATAACATGGTTAGATGTTACATATTTCAAGAGTTATAACATGGTTAGATGTTACATATTTCGAGAGTTATAACATGGTTAGATGTTACATATTTCGAGAGTTACAACATGGTTAGATGTTACATATTTCGAGAGTTACAACATGGTTAGATGTTACATATTTCGAGTTATAACATGGTTAGATGTTACATATTTCGAGAGTTATAACATGGTTAGATGTTACATATTTCGAGTTATAACATGGTTAGATGTTACATATTTCGAGTTATAACATGGTTAGATGTTACATATTTCGAGACTTACAACATGGTTAGATGTTACATATTTCGAGAGTTACAACATGGTTAGATGTTACATATTTCGAGTTATAACATGGTTAGATGTTACATATTTTGAGAGTTATAACATGGTTAGATGTTACATATTTCGAGAGTTATAACATGGTTAAATGTTACATATTTCGAGAGTTATAACATGGTTAGATGTTACATATTTCGAGAGTTATAACATGGTCAAGCATCAAGTATCTTATGAGTTTATAATGTAACAGGATCAGTAGTTGACAATTTGGACTGTAAATGTTTTCATCTTTTTAGTTATAAGCATGCTTTTGATGGATTATACAAGGTGTACAGCCAAGAAGGACCCATCCGACTATTTGGTGGAGCTTCCATGGCAAGTTCTAGAGCAGTATTAGTTACTGTGGGACAGGTAAAATTTATATTTTGTATGTCCTTATGGTCTCATGGAAAGTGTTCTTCTTGATGCCCCACATCTTCATTTCTCAGATGAAATATCTGTGTTATGACAAAATTGAGGATTTTATACACATATGAAACTGATGATTTGGGAACAGGTGATCATATTACAACATTTAAAGATGAAACTGATCATATTAGAAAAATCTGAATCCTTCAGTTGCTTCTTTTTCCAATAAAGATGATAGGTACACAATATTCATATATTAGTGTTGAATCAAGGGCAACATACCATGCCCTTTTTTGGTAACGCCATGCACTTTTTTCCAGCTCCAAGCCCTTTTTCATGATGTCATTTGCCAATAACGTCCCCCCAAAAGATAATCAATTAATTGGTGAAATTGCTTGTGAAACCCCCATCCCTATTGTTTACTCTGTAATCTGTTAATTGCCCCAATAACCCGTGTCAAGACTATGTATATTTCACGGTTGATCAGTTTAAATAGCCTCAGCCTGGCTCAGGTAATCACCCGAGATAGGGCAGTCAAACGACTCATAGGTGGTTGGGAATATCGGCAAACTCTTTGAATTTCCACTATTTTCAAATGGCTAGAAAATTGAATTTATGTTTAAAAAAATTATGTACAAGCTAATAAAATGATGTTTTATTTCAAAATATCCCATTAAAGAAGGTTATATGCTGCTACGTGGTTGAATTCATCATTTGAAGCAGGCTCTAGTTCGCGAGTAAGAAAATAGCTTGTCCATGGACACGTTGATTTTAAACCAATTCATGCAAATTGCTTCTAGTTGCCTGTTGTACGAAGTACTAATATACATTTACATATGAAGGAATTCACCAAGGACTTTTTAAAACTATAATCGCTGTGAAAATACTGTAAATGGGAATAAACCAAGCTATTGTCATGACATGTAGAGTTATTGTAAGACTTTTGTCATGACATGTAGAGTTATTGTGAGGCTATTGTCATGACATGTCCATTGTAGATTTATTGTCATGACATGCAGATTTATTTTGAGGCTATTGTTATGACATGTATAGGTCTATGATATCTTGGTTACTAATTCTGTTGTATTTACAAAGTAAAGATGTTTCATTATTATGCTGTTTTTCTGTGTATAGCTTGCCTGTTACGATCAGATCAAACAGATGTTACTGGCCACAAGCTATTTCCAGGACAACTTGGTAACACATCTGACCTGTAGTACTATGGCAGTAAGTTATTGTTCAGTTGTTATTTTGTTTTGTTATTGTATAGAAGTAATAGTATTTTAACAATTTTTAAGATCTATATTTAACGTATTTAAGCAGAATATTTATAAATGATAGAGGATATTCATTTGTTCGGGGCTATCAGTAATTCTATTGAACTTATTCACCAAATTTAGAATAATAACTTTTTTTTCACCAAGGAATGGGGACTTACTTTTTTTTTGTTTTTTTGTTTTGTTTACTAGGGATTTTGGAAAATAACTGTATCTTTATATCAGTCTGTACTACAATATCTTAGAATGATACTGATTGATTTCATACTGTGTATTGACAGGGAACCATAGCAACCTTACTAACACAGCCTCTTGATGTGATGAAGACCAGAATGATGAATGCTACACCAGGCCAGTATAATGTAAGTCACAGACATTTACCAGACCTTTTTCTGTAGTTTACACCAGGCCAGTATAATGTAAGTCACAGACATTTACCAGACCTTTTTCTGTAGTGTACACCAGGCCAGTATAATGTAAGTCACAGACATTTACCAGACCATTTTCTGTAGTGTACACCAGGCCAGTATAATGTAAGTCACAGACATTTACCAGACCTTTTTCTGTAGTGTACACCAGGCCAGTATAATGTAAGTCACAGACATTTACCAGACCTTTTTCTGTAGTGTACACCAGGCCAGTATAACGTAAGTCACAGACATTTACCAGACCTTTTTCTGTAGTGTACACCAGGCCAGTATAATGTAAGTCACAGACATTTACCAGACCTTTTTCTGTAGTGTACACCAGGCCAGTATAATGTAAGTCACAGACATTTACCAGACCTTTTTCTGTAGTGTACACCAGGCCAGTATAACGTAAGTCACAGACATTTACCAGACCTTTTTCTGTAGTGTACACCAGGCTAGTATAATGTAAGTCACAGACATTTACCAGACCTTTTTCTGTAGTGTACACCAGGCCAGTATAACGTAAGTTACAGACATTTACCAGACCTTTTTCTGTAGTCTCCACGGGGCCGATATTCAACCCAATTCCCAATTCCCATTGCAAAAATGCATGCGCTTTTTCCAAATTTGAGGAAAAAAATTCATCTTTGGTGTATAGACAATGACTGAAATTTGACACAAAATCATAAATTCCCAACTACATTGCTAATGGCATTTTCACAAAATTAGAATTAAATTATCTGTTTACATAGAGCTTGATTATAACTTTATACTACATACTGTAATGCTTTATATGTTTATCTATAGTCCAATATTACCCATTGTATTATAGGAAAGTATATATAGTAAACGCTACTCATAACCAAGTGGAGGGAAATACATGTAGATTTAAACATCATTGCAGCCAGATTTTGTGATTCAAATTTATATAGAATATTGTGATAAATACACAGGAAATAGCCTGTTAAAACCGGTGTCTTGTTAAATATTATCTCATTATAAGTGGTGTCGACTGTATATCATTTTGAACTGTTTCCAAAATTTTGACAGATTTTTTGACAAACAGGTAACAGTTAACTGTTTCTTTCAAGCTCAAGGAACTGATTTACCCATTATTTAATTCAAATTAGCAATGACATACAGGCATGTCTGTTTAAAACGTGATTTTTGTACTCTGTACTAATTTCTTTCTATTGAAATCATTTCTAATTGTTGGTATCAAAGGTCAAGGGTCATTAATGCGACGATGCTGCCACTGTCCAGCTATGTTGTCCTTTGATAAGTATCTTTTGACATACGACTACAGACTAATAATTTGTGATGACAGATTCACAATAGGTTACTTTGGCAGGTTTATATTAATAATACACATGTATTTGTTATTTTAACCGCCTGTACTTTGATTTCTAAAATATGGCCTAAAAGTCTGTCTGTAAGATCCCTGCCGATGACAGCTCATATTGCTTTAAGAATGGCAGTTGTTCTTAAGTATGAAATCATAATAGCCAATTTTTTGTTTTGAAAATGTGTCTAGGTGTCATAGATTTATTGGAAAATATGTTTGATATGTACCAAAATATTATTTTACAGGGTTTGTCTGGATGTGCAATGGATATAGCTAAAAATGGACCAATAGGTTTTTTTAAGGTAAGAAGTACAATGTATATAAAACGTAGATAGATAATTTCATAATGATATAATCTTTCTTATATTATACTTTGGACACTTCAATATTATAGCACATTGTTTAAAGTACATGTATTAGGATCATGCAGAACCTACATCATGTTGATAAGCCGTTATTGGTGAAATGATATATTATGGAATGATTTATCGCAGTATATTTGGCACAGTTCAGTTCACATTTCATTTTTTCATGTTCACAATACGCCAATGATATGTTCCAAATTTTGCATATTCTGGATTAACTGTTTGATATTGGTTTCAAAACTTGGAGTTCGACTCAAAACAAAAATGGCTGCCACTCTCAAGCATTTTTGAAGCATGGGCCTCCTTCGATGTTTAAGTTGGTAAATTGAAAGCATTATTGCTTAAGAGTGGTAGAATGTCGGCAAAATGTTACAGATAAAATCACACAGTTTGTCTGTACTGCTGTTACATTTAAGTGACAAATAAATTGGGCAACACCATGTCCATAGTCATACATTTAAAACAAAGGAGCCTTAGGCTAACTCGTTAACTGCCGGGGCTCAGAAGGGGAAACAAGCCCCAGTATACGCTCTCATGGGTACCAGAGGGCAAGGTATGGGCAAATAAGTTTACAGAGAGCCTTTAAAACTTAAATGCAAATAAATTCCCCTTGTTTAAAAGCAATTTTAAGATTAATTAAAAACTTTATGGTACTTCATGTGAGACATTTTCTCATGTAGATTCGGGTGTATTGCATATTCTTGTTTTGTTTTCTGGGCCGTGTTTTCCTTTTCAGCATTGATAAATTTTTCCAATGGCAGAATTTGTTTTTTTTTATTTTTGTTTGGATTTCAGAATAGATCTAGTTTGGTAAAATATAACATATTGCGATACATATCATAACGACAGCCAGATATTGTGATACTTATCGTGTTAAGAGAAGTGTATCATTGCACCCCTTTAAGCAGTTTACCTTTATTAAAATACTGACCTTGAAGATGAAAAGGTCAAAGCTAAGATGTATGTTCATTTTTATGTATTTGCCTAATATTGTTACTTTTATTCCCATTCGTTGATAAATCAAATGTCTACTAAATGTTTAGTTTTATCACCAGACATTACAGAAAGTACACACAAATCTCTTTTTTCCTAGAACAATCAATATGTTACTGCTTAGTAACAGATATATGCTGTTTGTTATGTGTTTGCTTAATGTTATTAATGGGTCTCACTGTATGTGATGCAGATATAACTTAGATAGATGAAGTGATTTTTTTAATTTATATATCTTATCCTGGTCTTACTGGAGGATTTTTTATTCTTTACATTGTTCTAACTATTTTATTTTATTTTCAGGGTTTTATTCCAGCTTTTGTACGATTAGGACCTCACACAATTTTTACTTTCATCTTCTTTGAACAGTTGCGACAGAATTTCGGCTATTTTGCTAAAGAATGAGAACGACTTAATGTTTAGGAGCTCTATTCATAAATTTGGTTACAGGAGGGTATGCGTTGATCACATTCTGAGAATGTTCAAATCAGAATCAGTTGTTAATTTTGTACAAGTGATTCAGATGATTTAGTTTACCGGTATCTGTAATTGTAAATATATCTATGAAGCATAGTTAAAATTAATATAACAAATATTTGTCCATGAAATCCTGTTATAGTATGCTATAAGCCAATTTTTAAATCATGTGTTCAATTTAAACTAATTGTTTGAATATTTTTATTTTTCTCTCCATGCAGATAGTTGGCAATGCGTATCTTATGACCTATATGTCAATACGGTTGAATGATCACCGTTTCTGACACTATTTGAATAATCTTGAATTCAGTTTTCTGTTTTTATTTCATGAGAAATTATTGGTTGTCACTACATGGTGTATATAGCATTGTGTAAACAAGAGGTTATATTTAATAGAAATATATCATTAAACATTTCTAGTTGGGATACAATGAAATGATACGGAAATGCAATAACTATATATTTGATTTAGATAGGTTGATGCTGTGTATAGGTTGAGAGCACAACTAAAGACAAAAGTATTGACCTGTATGTTATAAAATATGGTAGTCTATATATTGTTTTGTTTAATTTGACGTACATTTCTATATTATTTAGTACTGCAATATAATTTTTATATTTGATATTTGCATAGTTGTTTTACTCTGCATTCCTTGCCTGTTATCCAATCCTAAGTCAGATGTAAAATTCTATATATAGCCTATATTGTATCTGAAATGTTTCTAAATATTTTCAAGATAACAAAATTTAATATTTACCAGATATTGAATTTCAGTGAACAATATTACAAAAATTAACACTGGAACTGTAACACACTATATTGAACCTATAAATGTAGACCCAGTTACACAATACAGTGTTCAATTTAACCTATGGTCAGCCTGTTGGTTTAACATTCATTTGGTTAATGATAAGTTAGATTTGATAATCTCTTGTGCAACTGAGTCGTGTTGATTATGTTTCAGATTTAAACTTTGTAATGTTTTACTGTCCTGAGAAATTTAGTGACCTTATTTCTGAAAGTGTATTTTTCTGATCCATGGGACTACACAGTTTTCAGATTAAAATGCAATCTTAGATCCATATCTTTTTGGCCGTGTGGTAATTCAGACCTTTTCCAGTTTTTTATATAAACAATAAGATCAGTTTGTTTGTTATTTATACATTATGTGTAGTATGTCTTTGTGTGATATTGTCAAAACTTCAACATGTGCCATGTGTTTTATATACTGGAACTTTTCACATTGACATCTTTACACTACTCGCTGTGTTCTACACACAACTAGATGTGTTGCATTTTTGGTCGCAACATATCATTACAATGGTTTTTTTTAAATCAAATTATATTTCATTTTTACGATACCTTGATGTCAATATCTACATATATCCTGGCTTGAGTGTTTTAGTATGTTTCAAAATCTATCTCTTCCAAATGTTTGATTTATTGTAACCAGTAAATGAATAGTTTTTTAACTTGAGTGATTTTATCCTTATTGTAAAATGATGATGGTTTCATTTTAAAATTATAAAGTGATATAGGTTTCATTTTAAGATCACATGTATATATATTAGTTTCATTTAAGATTTATAAAGTGATGCTGGTTTTCCCTTTAAGATTGTAAAGTGATATTGGTTTCATTTCAAGATTATAAAGTGATGCTGGTTTTCCCTTTAAGATTATAAAGTGATGCTGGTTTCATTTCAAGATTATAAAGTGATGCTGGTTTCATTTTAAGATTATAAAGTGATGTTAGTTTCATTTTAACCCTTTTAACCCTACAAACCACAATAGACTGGTCAGAACAATAGGAAAGAGCATTCTATCTATATATTTAGGGGTGAAAAGTCTGTTTTATTCCTAGGTTTTACTATATATATTTAGGGGTGAAAAGTCTGTTTTATTCCTAGGTTTTATTATATATATTTAGGGGTGAAAAGTCTGTTTTATTCCTAGGTTTTATTATCAGGAAACTTTTGCATTTCCAATGTTTGTATTTACATTTTATGGATTCATTACAATGTCAAACATTGTTGTGTGTAGCTCAAAGCAACTGAAGTTGATCTGTTCATTTTATATCTGTTCACTCAATATTCATCTGTAGAACAAATTTCAATTTTAATTTTTTGTGAAGATTGTAAAAATGTGTATTTTACAGTATTTAAAATCTGTGTAACATAGTTTTGAAAAGGATTATAACATTTTTGAGTATCTTACATGAACACTAACAAGTTTTTGATCCCTATGTAAGATGGTCAATGTGTCAGATACTTCATTTCACACATATAATTCCATGATGGGTGTTAACTGTACCAGATATGTTATCTGAGATCATGTTAATGTTTCCATGTGAAGTAGTCGGAAAATATTTGCACAGTAAATTTGATAAGTAATTCAAAAGTATAGACAAACAGGATGTATATGTGTAACATGTATCAACCTGGTCCCAACATATGTTGAAATATACCACTTTATATGTAGGCGAGACAGAATTACTGACAGACAGAGGGACAGATGATCCAAACACTAGATGCCCCCTGCAGACATTTCAAGCCGGGGGCATAAAAAACATCATTGATCAAATATGAATAATTAGAGGAAATTAGATGAACGTTCCAAGAACAAGTACAAGCTGGATAAAAAGAGTAATTCAAGATACTTGTGTTCAACACAACATTTTCAAAATATCTTTCACATCAGGCAAAAAAGCATGATCTCCTAGAAATTTTGTCTCTAAGATTACATTTCTAAATATCTCATGATATATAATGTCTATGTACATCAACAGATTTACAATGATGTCCCAGGTACTACTCTAAAAGTTGTTGTAACCATGGTAACATTTCGCTAGGCAGTTTTGTATACTTCAAAACTTTTATTTCCTAGCTGATAATTTTGTTTCATTAAATTAAAAACCTGACTTAATTCTAGTCACATTTTGATTTGTTGTAATTAAGTGGAATAGTTTAATATTTTTAATGTTTATATTGTCCTTTAACATGTTGTGGTAAATAGAAACAGGAATTTTTCATTAAATAAGCTATGTAGAACAACAATGTAATTAATGTGTTTAAGATAGGGTTTTTACTTGTATAAATATAAAAGTAAAACTGAAGGGTGCAGAGTATTATAAAACAAACATATGTTTTAGCTGTATATATATATATATATATATATATATATATATGTATATGTATATGTATACATTGTATGTGTATCTGAAACCTATACATAATATATAGGTATGTGTGAAGGTTTGAAGAACTGCTTCAAAGACATTGAATTCCAATGACATATATGTTTATTGTTGGTGTGTGTGACATGCTGATGTATGTCATGCAGGTGTGTGTCATGTTGGTGTGTGTGCCATGCTGATGTATGTCATGCTGGTGTGTGTCATGCTGATGTGTGCTATGCTGATCATTGTCATACTGGTGTGTGCCATGCTGATGTGTGTTGTGCTGATGCATGCCATGCTGATATGTGTCATGCTGGTGTGTGTATACAGTGTCATGCATTTTGTGTGTCATGCTGATGTATGTCATACTGGTGTTGGCCGTGCTGATGTGTCATACTGGTGTGTGCCATGCTGATGTGTGTCATGCTTATGTTGTCATGCTAGTGGGTGTGTATTTGTGTCATACTGGTGTGTGCCATGCTGATGTATGTCATGCTAGTGGGTGTGTATTTGTGTCATGCTGGTGTGTCATGCTGATGTGTGTAACATGCTGGTGTGTGCCATGCTGGTGTTTGTACCATGCTGGTGTATCTCATGCAGCTGTGTGTGTCATGTTGGTGTTTTGCACCATGTTGATGTGTGTCATGCTGGTGTTTGTGCCATGCAAGTGTGTATGCCATGTTGGTGTGTGTCATACAGGTGTTTGTGTCATGCAAGTGTGTATGCCATGTTGGTGTGTGTTATGCAGGTATGAATTATACTAGATACATTTTCAAGTTCTGAAAAATCAGTTTCAATTTTTACCATATTTTGGTAGGTTGTATTTCTAGGTATATACACATACTAAAATAAAAATTTTCCTGGCCCTAGGCTAAGGGATTTTGTAAGTAGATTAGGGAACCAGGTTATCAGTTAGGATCTCTCGGTATTTTTATTGTCTTTGCATAGAAGAATTTAAATATTGGATAAATAAACATAACTCTGTTGTACAAAAACAACTTTTTATATTACAGTAACTGCATACTACATAAAGAAGGCAAGTTTTCTTTTTCATAAAATGATAATTATGCATAATGCAATCATATAACACAAATTTAAAAAAAAAAAACAGATTTGATAACAGTTCATTTGACTTTTTACGTAAATTTTGAAGTAAAACCCATTGATCATATTTAGTAATTGATTGTGTATGATAAGCCTCCAATACTGAAGCCTGTTTTTTATTGATATACATTGTAATGTACATGTAAACATAGAAAACTCAGGTGTATATCAGGTAAAGAAGTCACCATCCAGGCTAGATTAGCATATTTGGATTTCTTTTTTTCACAGATTTCTTCAGATTGTTACAAATGTGTAGATCACAGTTCTCTTTTACTTATCTTCTATTTAATAATTCTTGTTATATCTGTTGGTGTTCTTTTGAATACTGGAGGCAGTTAAATCCTCTAGATTATTTATAATATTTTGTCATGTATATTACAAGCTTTTAACAACTTGTATTGATTTAAGCCATGTTTTAATGTTTTTTAATCTTTTTCAAACTGACAATGTATTTAGAGTATGCGTTTATATTTATTTTATTGTCTGAACTTTTAGTTGCAAGATAGGAATAATAATTGAAAGGTACACAAGTTGTTAAGGATATCAAAACAGATTTTATACTAAGACAATTAGCTGATATATTAAATCATCATGTTTCTGCTAATAAATTTAAATCAAATGATAATATCTAGCTGTCTTTTTGTGATATTTCTTTTACAATGTGAGTTTGTACCTCCTCTGATTTATGTAGTCTTTCACTAGTATTGTACCTGTATCCTCATAAAACATACCAGGTACACTCATGACTCATAAAGATTTCTGTCTCATGATGTATTAATTAGAATTCTGTTCCATCATTCAACTCCACAAAAATCTTTCTCTGTATGATTGTTACCTGTTCGCCACTGTAGTCAGAATTATCTCAAAAGTGGTGTTATGAAAAACTCCTATACCGAAGTGTAAAATCTTCAGGATGTCCAGGATGCATATACAAATTTGGTGATATTGGACAAAAACAGACCTTTAAAAATCCAGAGTAGGAATCAGGTGCCAAGGAAGAATAAACATCTTCTGCGAGTCCTCAGTCCAATTCAAATGAAATGTGATTAATGAATCTTCATCACAATTGGTACAGATATCTTAACAACCATTTTCAAACAGGTAACACAACATTTATCACTTTAATTTTTTGATTGTTTACTGGTTTTATAGTTTTTAAAATCATTCACAATTTGATTTAATTTTTTGATTGAGACAGGGCCAATACAACAATTATTTGTCAAATTTCTACACAACACGGCAGATTACATAGCTTTTAATATATGGTTATAATCTGTCGATATCAGTTATGAAAATACTCAGAAACAGTAGTCATGCTAGCAAGATAAAGATTGGTTGGCTTTTTAGGCGACTTCATGCTGTCTTCGTTTGATATCAAATATTGCAAAAACCCAAGTAAACAGAAAATATCCGTTTTTCATCATGTTTTAGACTTTTTTGATTTGACGGGAACTATGGCCATGGGAACCTGCATACAGTTTGTGAACTAAAAAAGAACTAGAACCAACAGGGGCCAAAACTAGGTACATCTTGAAAAATCTCTTGAATCGATGATCAGATTTCTTTCAAATTTTGTACCACTTCACTCAGGTGACTGTTAAGGCCTATTGGACATTCTTTTCATTTTGTCTGTTTGCACAATACTTGTGTTATATGTTGTGTACTCAAACCCCTTGCTGAGTTATGCCCCTTTGTAGATTTTCCTAATTCTGGCCATTAATATGTCGGTCTTCAACCTAGATTCAACATTTATATAGCACATATATTAACTTTGATGGGATGTAGTGTTACATAACTAAAACTCTTGCTCCTATGCTTATTATTTTCAGAATTATGCCCCTTTGTTGATTTTCTTTGTTCTGGTCATAAATCTGCCAATCTGTATCATAGGCTTGCCATGTCTATTACATTGTGCCTCAAGCTGGTGCTAAGTAGAGGCCAGAAACTTCATGGTTTAAAGTCAGTGCTCTAACCACTGAGCCACAAAGTCCTTCTCCCCCAGCTAACATTTTGGGAGCAGGAAATGTTCCAGATAAAAACAACAAGCAAAACATTGTTAAATCAGTCAAGAAGCACAGCTTTATTGACATTCGTCAGATTCTGTAGATATATATATATATATATTTATATATATGTATTGATCATGATAAATACCTAAAAATAGAATCACTCTGTAACTGGATATAAACAGTACTATCTACATGACTTACTTGTAACAACTTTCTCAATGTGCATGATTTACTTTGTGTGTGATGATGATGATGACAGTAATACCCTTAATTAACAAGACTGAAATCCTTCAGATAAGGTCATGGTACTTATAACAGAATACTATTACAAAAACAAAGCAGTACTAGAAAGTCAATACAGATCTTGTAAATGGAAGTACTAAAAGGCACCAAGGTGATCAAAAACAACAAATACAGGCTTGTGTATAGAATCTAAGACAACAACTATCAACAAATAGTGAATAATAGCACTTGAAATATGTCAGTGTAACAAAGACGCTACAAAAAAGAACATATAGGGCTTCTAAAACAACAAAACTTCATAGTACTACCAGAAATGAGGTCAAAGTATGTTTATGATAGTAATCATAAATTATAAAAAAAAAAAAGCAATTTATTCTTATTTTGAAGAAAATTTTTTCAATAGATCTGATATTACAGGAAAACAAAATTAATTTTTTTTTTTCAAAAACAAAACAATACTTACATTTATATTTGAAATATTGATGCATGGCAAGTATGTATTATAAACTTGATTACAGAATAAATAGATGAAAAATCAGATATTTGGACCCATACTATCATGTGATTACAATTTAACAATCACCTTGTTATTTACTTATGTTTATTTATATATTGTAAACAAACCTTGATACATTTGTTGTTAATTTATATCATGAAGTATTAATACATGTATAAATATTGAGAAATAATGAAAAATAAACAATTTTCCTTCCTTACGTAAAGTTGAAAAAGAATCATTTCAGTGTTCTCATTGAAATAAGAAATGAGAAGTTCAACAAACAAAACTCAGAATTGTAACAAAAATGTTGGCACATCACGGATCATAAGAGAAAACTGAAATACATAAAAAAAAGAAGAATTTTTTACTCCATTTTATGCCTAAACAGAACAATTACTTATGTTTTCAATACAGACAATTGTTAATCTTTTCTGATTTTAGTTTTTGCAAAAGAATGAGTATCTAGTGTAACAAAAAATTGTTCTCATTTGATCTTCATTATTTCATAATTCTTAATTTTTCTTAGTTTCTAAACAGAATACTTCCCCCCCCCCCAAATCCTGTGAAATTTCAATTATCTGGAGTGAACTTCTATAAATAAAAAGACTGAAATTAACAGATGAATATGTATACTTGCTTTTAACAATATTAAGTATATAGCTAATATTAGAATCATAATAAATTACTAAAAATAAACAATTGATATATTTTATAATCACTGAATGCATATTGTTTTTATTGAGCAATTTTTTCATAGATTACATAACAGTGATTGATGCCATTACTTTGAACATGAAAGAGAAACTCAGAAAAGATTTTCTGTGTATGTGCTTAAGTATATGTTGTTCTGAAAAAGAAATGTACTGATGACAAACCGTGACAATGAACATTTAACATAGCTAATAGGTAACCTTCCAAAGACTGCATAAATAACATACCACCAAAACAAAAATGTCATCTAAAATACACCAAGTAGTGCCAATAGGTTTATAGTACAAAAAGCAGCAAATGACACATACAACTATATCAAAATTAATACTGTATCCATCACATTTGTATATCACATTGTTACTGTTTTTTTGTTCAAAATCTATTTATGGACGGAAATTGAAATATCACATTCAGATTTCTAATCCTAAACAAAAATGTAAAAAAGCACAAAATTCAAAATATGAAACAGAAAAACCTGCAGGATTACAAAATAGTTATTTGGGTGATATTAAAAATATAATAGGCTGTATGGCTAAATCAATCTGATATCAACAAAATATGCTGGAGTCAATGTTTGCAAGTAATTCTACATTGTGAAGGAAGATGAAATACTGAACTTTAACATAATTTATATCAGCCAACAGAATATCTAGTGATCTGCCAACTAACAAACATATTTCATACAATAATGTAAGTATTACCATATCTTCAATATCAGGGGAGACTACCCAATGTAAAATCTAACATCAAGTTTAGTACAAGACTGTATTTTTAATACAAAGGGAGGTCACTCATTAATTTAAACTTCATCCCAAAAAGAACACTGCCATTTAAAAAAATAATAATGAAGCAATCACATCAAGTTTTGTTGAATGGAACTTCTTTCCCACTTAGAATTCATTTGGTTTATTTTAACTTTTACCCAAATTCTAAATATGACCAAATAAGTACCTATTGGTACATTTAAGTTATTTAAAACAGATTGGTGTTAAATTTCTATTGATATATTTGTATATATTTTCCTATGTGTAAGCTTATCAGTGTGGCAATTGGAAATATCTGCAAAAGTAATGAGGAATAATTTAACTAAACCAAATCAAGATGTGTGAAATATAGCACTGGATAAACCAGATCTGCAGAGACTGTTCATCAATTACAGGTCAAATTTCAAAAGGTTAAATCTGACCTAAAGATACTATCAATAAAAGGTTTACAAGGTTAAATGTAAGTTCAACAAACCTGGGGTATAAAGATGATATATGCACTGGAAGTGTCATACTAGGCTCTATAGAAATTTTATTACTAGATCTACATTTTATTTTGGTAAATCTTCTAAATTTTCTGTTTCTAAAGGTCAATATAGTGTAATTAAAACAGGTTTTATCATCTGACAATATGGTTATGATATCCTTGATTTTTTTTCATATGTGTTAATGGCAACATTTGAAAATACATTTAAAAAAACAGGAACACATCTGTAATTCAGAATTTGAAAGAGATATTGATTCCACAATGATTCGTTCATATAAAACAAAAAAATTGAAAAATTTTCAACTAAAAAAAAACAACAACAACAACAAAGCAGTAATATAGCAAACATTTTCAGATGATTTAAAATTTCAACTGTATTGGACAATAAATGATGATATAAAAAAATATAAGTTTTGATCTTGAATTCAAAATCTGAATTCTGATGATTTTGTAAATAATAAGGTTATGACAGCTACTTGCAAGAATATCACAACTGACCTAAAGCATAAAGATAATGATCATATCACAGTGCAGAAATTTCATAATATTCAGATAAACTAATCTAAAAAGAGTCAAACTTTTAATTCCCATGTGTAAAAAACTAGGTCAATGCTGTGAAAAAAGATGACCATTACATCACTGCAAACAGGTGATTGTCAAGGCAGTTTTACATTGTATATACATTGAAAACGAAAGCAACTATTCAACTAATATTGAATTCTTATCTGGTGTTTATATTTTTACAGTCAAAACCAACATTCTGTAATCACAATGTGTCTCAGTGGAATTCTAGAATCCATAATAAATACATTCCTATTTCAGAACTCAAAACATTCTGTCGGTATTTTGAATGGTCTCGGCTTTGTTTGGTTTTAATCAATACAAGTTAAACAGATGTTTGGTGTAACTAATGAAACTGATCACAAATAAAGCACCAATTATTGTTGATATGGATTAATTCAAACATGACAACAAAAAATAAAAATGAACAAATACATTTTAAAAGCTATAAAATCTTGACACCTTCAAAGGCACTGAAATATTCATTACGATTTCATTTAATATTCTAAAATAGACAGATCTTCCTACTGTACAGAACTCTTAATTCGAAAATGCAGTTTTACACACAACATAGAAATTCTAAAAATAATTATAAAAAACAATGCTTTGAGGCTTTTATCATATAAACAAACATCAAAATGTACTCTAACGATTTACAAATGATTGTAAATAAGGTATAAAACAACTTGATAACAAAGTGTGCTCCATTTGGTTTAGATGATTTCTGTGTGGTTTAATTGTCTAGGTTGATTCATGTGTGGTGTGATGGTTTTGGTCCATGTGTGGTGTAATGGTTTTGGTTCATGCATGGTGGCAGGGATTTACATTACTCCTAAATTCTGGGCCCAGGGTACAAAAAATTGTATAACATTTTAACATAAAGTGAAAAGCTTAATTTGACACATTTGTTTGGAAATAATTTATTCTTTATTTTGAAATTCTAGATTGGGAATTTTTATAAATATATTTTTTGAAAATACAAGCCATTTTTGCATTTGGATGGGTCCTGTAACAGGGTATACCTGGGTGTAATGGTTTTGGTTGATTAATGTGTGGTGTTTAGGTCTTGGGTGATTCCTGTGTGTAATTGTCTTGGGTGATTTTCATCTGATGTGTAAATGTCTTGAAAGAATCATAAATATGTGTTATTGTTTTGGATGATTCATGTGTGGTGTAATTCTATAGAATGATTCATGTTTGGGGTAATTCTATAGAATGATTCATGTGTGGGGTAATTCTGTAGAATGATTCATGTGTGGGGTAATTCTATATAATGATTCATGTGTGGTGTAATTCTATAGAATGATTCATGTGTGGGGTAATTCTATAGAATGACTTATGTGTGGGGTAATTCTATAGAATGATTTATGTGTGGGGTAATTGGACAAATTTATAATGTAAAATTAAACAATGTAAAAAGAACAATCAAAATAAAATAATCTTGGCACTATGGTGGCCCACAACCAAGGAAGGCATACAGATAAATATTTTTTCTCATATTAGTACATTAATGTCGCACATCACAGATGATTGTATCACTGTTCTGGTATCACAGCATATTCATGATTCCCCAAACATGAATCAATACCTAAATGTTTTCAAATGAGTCAATGTCTCATACTTTGGCATATTGTCAAATCACACAAAATCATTTACACTGCCTCTTGTGTGCTTTCATTCTTTCACATTTTAACAAATTTAAAATGCACATAGGTAAAATGAAAATGGTATTTTGAATATAATGTAAAAATCCCTGCATTAGCAAATAAATGAATAGCATGAAGAATACAGCAGATGTCTTTTGCCAGTTTGACTTCATACAATGTGAACACATTAGACACATCTCTGTGATTCACCAAGCTGACTTTGAAGGTTTAATACTTTTAAAGAAATTGTATATTGAGAGTCTTTCTCGTGAATTAGGCTTTTGTGCTGATGTATCAGCACTAACTCTCCCACCATCACTAGCTGGACGGCGACCTCTAGGTGGTGCAGGCTTGGAACCCCCAGCACTACTAGAGGGTTGTAAGGATGTTGGCCCTAGATCACTTTTTCCAGGGAGGCTTTTTTGTGTCATTGTTCGGTGTGGTCCTTTTGTAGTTCTTGGATTTTGTTTTGAAGTTTCTTTCCAATTCAGGATCCCTTGTCGTTCTGACTCATAACTTCTAACACGACTATTGAATTTCCATTCATCTATTTCTTTTTGAGTTTTGTGAATCATTTCCTCTTCACGATTGTCCAAAAACTCAACCTGAAATATTGTACATGATTTTGTATATGTATGACCTTGACATGTTATTTACAGCTTATTAAAGGCATGCAGGCTGGTTTTTTTTTTTTTTTTTTTTTTTGATAAAAGAAAAACGTATGACGTATAGACCTAAAAACTTTGATTAAAAACTAAAAAGAATGAATGAAATTTGCTGACAATTGATATTCCTTCCATCCATGGAAGAAATCAATATTTACTCACCCATTATTCATTTTTTATTTCTTTTCACAAATTACAACATTATAACAAGTTTTTCTTTCAACCCAGGATTCTACTAATCAGCATAGAGCTCCAAAACAGTTGAATTTTACTGATGGTATTTAGTATTTAATTTATCATTTATTATTTGTCATTTTTGAAGTTTGATTATTTGTAAAGCTGCCAAATATGCAAATGATGTACACTTGATGGTGCTGTAAAGGTCTGTAACCTTGACTATACTGTAAGTAGACCAATACATGATAAGCAGTGTATGCACAAAAATGACTATGCAACATGTAGGCTATTCTGGTTAATAAAACTTCTGTTAATTTTTACATGACTTGTCTACTGCTGTAATACAATGTGAAACCTGTAATTACAACTTCATTGAAACATATGAGGCCTATTTTATCGACAGAGCTGTAAAGTTTTACCCTGTTCAAGGTTTAAAGACATATTTTACTGAGACGATACTATGTTTTACCCTGTTCAAGGTTTTAAGACATATTTTATTGAGATAGCTATTAAGTTTTACCCTGTTCAAGGTTTTAAGACATATTTTTATGAGATAGCTACTAAGTTTTATCCTGTTCAAGGTTTTAAGACATATTTTATTGAGATAGATACTATGTTTTACCCTGTTCAAGGTTTTAAGACATATTTTATTGAGATAGCTATTAAGTTTTACCCTGTTCAAGGTTTTAAGACATATTTTATTGAGATAGTTACAAAGTTTTACACTGTTCAAGGTTTTAAGACATATTTTATTGAGATAGTTACAAAGTTTTACACTGTTCAAGGTTTTAAGACATAATATTATTGAGATATATATTATGTTTTACCCTGTTCAAGGTTTTAAGACATATTTTATTGTGATAGATACTATGTTTTACCCTGTTCAAGGTTTTAAGACATATTTTATTGAGATAGTTACAAAGTTTTACACTGTTCAAGGTTTTAAGACATATTTTATTGAGATAGTTACAAAGTTTTACCCTGTTCAAGGTTTTAAGACATATTTTATTGAGATAGATACTATGTTTTACCCTGTTCAAGGTTTTAAGACATATTTTATTGAGATAGATACTATGTTTTACCCTGTTCAAGGTTTTAAGACATATTTTATTGAGATAGTTACAAAGTTTTACACTGTTCAAGGTTTTAAGACATATTTTATTGAGATAGATACTATGTTTCACCCTGTTCAAGGTTTTAAGACATATTTTATTGAGATAGTTACAAAGTTTTACCCTGTTCAAGGTTTTAAGACATATTTTATTGAAATAGATACTATGTTTCACCCTGTTCAAGGTTTTAAGACATATTTTATTGAGATAGTTACAAAGTTTTACACTGTTCAAGGTTTTAAGACATATTTTATTGAGATAGATACTATGTTTGACCCTGTTCAAGGTTTTAAGACATATTTTATTGAGATAGATACTAAGTTTTACTCTGTTCAAGGTTTTAAGACATATTTTATTGAGATAGTTACAAAGTTTTACACTGTTCAAGGTTTTAAGACATATTTTATTGAGATAGCTACTATGCTTTATACTGTTCAAGGTTTTAAAGGGGCATTAGCCTTTTTAATTTTTTTTTTCCTTTTTTACTACTTAGATTTATATACAATAATAAGAAAGATATATACATAGTCATAAAAATTCCTATATTCCTATATAATTTGTAAAAACTGTTTACAAAACCTAGGTTTTGCACTTTTTCAATTGCAATTAATTCAACCTTACTATTTGGTATATGAATACCACACTGGACCTGTGACCTCATTTTTACTAACTATATAGGCATATGAGATTTTGTTTATACCTTTGTATAGTTCTTATTTGTAAATTGTATATCAAGTACAAGTAGTAAAAGTAGAAAAAGTAAAAATTTATTTTTTGGTAAACACAGCTAAAGCCCTTTAAGACTTATTCTATCAAGATAGCTGTTCAGTTTTACCCTGTTCAAAGTTTTGAGAACGTTTTCCCAGGTGTGGGTGAGTCTTTCTGCTGCTGATAAATGGTTTCTCTCATATATTTCGAATAACTCCGAGCTGACACCGGAGTCACTACTCAATGATCTGTGAGACTGACTGGTGGAACAGCGTTCTGATGGAAGGCCCTCAAAATGAACTTGACGATGTTCCTATAGAAAAAGTTGTAAAAAAATAGCTTATCAAAATGCTTAACACAAAACTTTCTCGAATTTTTCAACTTAACAATTTTTATATGAATATCAAATGACTGGATGGCAATACATTATATAAAAAATCACAAAACATATGCCAATAAAGTGACAATTTACAGTTCTGACTGTATTGCTATTCTATAATCTATGCTGTGTAAATACGTTGCAATGTCTATATAGTTGGATAAATATAAATTTAATAGATAATCAGTTTTCTTGTTTTGTAACATGAAACTGCTAAAATTATACATCGTCGAGGGTCCTAAATTCTTCAAGTTCCTAATTTTGACAGGGTTCTTCGTTTGGTTATTTTTTATTTAATCCTGCAGTATCATGTATGTAAATACACACAAGAGTAAAAATAGACATCTGCTTCCTCCTGAAATAATATCTTTGAGAATGCGCTGGAAGCAAGTGAGTTATTGTATTTTTTTCTACTAGCATGCTCTAAAATCGTATGTTCTGTTATTCTTCATTTGGTAAAATTTCAATAACACGATAAATGGATCAAATGACTCACTATGAACTCAAATATCTATCGTCTGCCAAGTATGGACAGGAAGCAATGGATATCACGTGTTTTGTTTGGCTATATTGTGTGCGCAACATTATATTATGTAATTGTCGAAATTAGGACCCACTAATGGCGGTGCCCATCTATAACTGAGTTAAACTTGTTTCAAGAATAGAAAAAATAAGAATGTCTTTTAAAATAAACTAACTACAAGGGTAAATACTGCACCTGATGATGTTTTTACTACACTGATAAATTTTGACAGAAATTGCTTAATAAATGTTTCAAAGAGATGGGATAGTTTTGCCTGTTGAAATATGGACTCTCCAGGATACCAATTTTTAAGACGAAATGCAAAATTTCCATCTTGCTAAAATTTCCACTTGTTCAGTATTGTCATGGTATACATTGTGTCTGTAAATGTATACACACTTGTCTGTAAATGTGTACACATCACTTGGCTGTAAATGTGTACATATCACTTGGCTGTAAATGTGTACATATCACTTGGCTGTAGTAAATGTGTACACATATCACTTGGCTGTAGTAAATGTGTACACATATCACTTGGCTGAAGTAAATGTGTACACATATCACTTGTATGTAGTAAATGTGTACACATATCACTTCGTTGTTGTAAATGTGTGCACATTTGACTTGGCTGTAGTAAATGTGTACACATATCACTTATCTGTACACATATCACTTGGCAGTAGTAAATTTGTACACATATCACTTGGTTGTAGTAAATGTGTACACATATCACTTATCTGTAAATATGTACACATATCACTTGGCTGTAGTAAATGTGTACACATATCACTTGGCTGTAGTAAATGTGTACACATATCACTTATCTGTAAATATGTACACATATCACTTGGCAGTAGTAAATTTGTACACATATCACTTGGTTGTAGTAAATGTGTACACATATCACTTGTATGTAGTAAATGTGTACACATTTGACTTGGCTGTAGTAAATTTGTACACATATCAAACAGTACACCAGTCATATGATATCACCCAATAAGCCAGTTATCACAAAAAGAAATAATTTGTTTGTAAAAGACTTCATTTTACTGGGTGTTTGGAAAGAGTGCTTGTAAAGGATAGTATCAGTGATTTATGTAGAGGGGGGATATGTGTGTGTTTGTGATATGACAAAATAGAGATAATTGGAATATATGTTTTATGTAAAATAAAAGAACAGGAAATGGTAAAGAGAGGCAAATATACCGGCTTTAATTTGTCGATTCCAGCCCATAACTTAAAGCGTTTCATCATAAAATCGATCATTTCATAATCTTGCATGTCTAGCGTTGACTTGTAATACATCTGTGATTTGACGGTTTTATATGTATCATTCAAAATGGCTCTGACTAATGCCACTGTTAATCCATAGACAAATATCATGTAGGAGTAGAGAAATATGTGTGTGAATATTTCTTCTGCAAACAGCAATGGGAAGAAATTGAAAGATCCTCGTATCATTGCAAGTATATGTGTTAGGCTGGTCCAGTAGTTTTCGAATCCGCTTAAACTTCTCCCATAAAACTGAAATGGGAAATAGATCATATAAAAAATAATTTTTTCACACAAACAGCTATAAATCAATTTGATGTAAATAAATGATTACTTTGAACCAGCAACAGATAGGACATACATCTTGCTAGTTGATGATTTGGATACAAATTGTTATAAATTTAATTTAAAATTGACTTCTATACTTTCTTTGCACACATGAATTAGTCTTTTAAACTGGACTAGAATTCTGACCTTGAGATTTTATATTTAAATCTTATGTTAAAAATATTTTTGTTTATGTTTTGTATATTTTCATGATTGTAAAACCATTCAATTATCTTATACCAACCAGATAGGCAATCATTCCATGATTTAGGTAAAGGATTAAGAAAATAAGGAATGTTCCCATCAGTTTGGGGAAGGCTTCACTCATAGTCTTCTCATATATGTGTAACACCTTTATAAACCTTATCTGTCGCACCACCTGCAAAGTAAAAATAATAATTCCAATATCCTTTCTTAATTCTGTTTGTCTGTCTGTCTGTCTCTCTCTCTCTCAACAATACTTACTCGGTGAACATTTCAACTTGAGAAGAAAAAGAAATCATTTTCTAAATTTAAGATAAACTTCTGTGATCTGTGTACTTTAAGAATAACTGATACATTTACATTTGTAAATATAATTTCAAAATGATTAGCACATTACAATCTGCCATTTTTGAACTCATACAGAAAATTCTGTAGAATCAGAAAACTTTGTGGGATTAAAATTTTTTGTTTTAAAACTAAAACAAATTCAATGACATTATATTTCATTGAAATAATAAATCTATTTGTAGAAACCTATTGTTATTACTAGGTATAAAGTATGCCAAATTTTGTCATGGTTTAAATCTGGTCAATAACTGAAAACAATAAAATAAACAAAATTAAAACTACCATGAAATTCTCTGATTCTACAATACTGCAAATGTAAGTGTAAATTGAACAAACTGTAAAACTGTAGTATCAGCAGATCTGATGCTATACTTTACCTTAAACATCAGTATAAACAAAAGCCAGGCATGTAGGTATTTTGAGGCAGTGTGGATATCAGCAACTTTCTCAAAATTTGTGAACACATACAGATTGTTAAAGTAATCACTGAATTTGTCAGTGGCACTGATGACACATCCTATGTAGAGTCCCACAGCAATGATTGCTGATAATATAGATACCATCTCCAACCAGTTCCAAAAATCCTTCAGATACGTACAGCCTTGACTGTAAATGCTGGCGATTGTATGGACTGCATAGTAGATGATTAATATGAACAGTAATATCTGAAAAAAAATATATATATATATCAGAACTTGTAACGCTCATAGAATAACATTACATACATTGTCAAATTATCTATTTGTAGTTACTTCTCCTTTGCTTTGGAATTCCGACAGCATGATCACTACAGAACACATGATAACCAACTTACGTGAGTTGATTAATCTTTTTCTACCAAAATTGAAAACAGTGGTAGTATGGATTATTAGCCTAAATAACATCTAGACACTATTTGGTTCAGACTTCCATGATCTTGTTAAACTTGTACGTCGCTCCAATCTCCAGGTAGGAAGCCCGACATTGTTACAGACTTCAATAATGTACCCCCTTCTATCCAATTAATTTAATCTCCAACTTTGACCACCGACAACTGGTCTGATGCAACTTCATGTACAAACATTTACATCACAGTAGAAGTGCGGGCTCTGCCAATGAGATTTATTTAGCCCTGTAGATTATTTGTATGTTTAACTAACTGCAGCTTCGTTTATGCAACTGCTTCAGAGTAATATAACGACACATGTTATGGTAGAAATATTATTACATACTTAAAATTAAATTTGTTAGTAAACATTTTTTGTTGTTGTTGTTGAGATGTTTAGATATTCAAACACTTCCTGTGACACGAGTACATAAATACTATGGATTTTGCGCTAGCGATCACTCTAGTCTGCTCACCAGGACGATTCACATGTTTATTACATGTATATTAACATTTTATTTTTAGTTAGATGAATAGGCTTTATCACAACAATGTATAAGAAGTATTTGGACAAAACTTTTATAGTTATACAATGTACATTTATATCAAATATCAAATGTATATACATCACTATATTATACAAATATATGTCATATATATGTCACAAAGAAAATCACTATATTCTAATTCCAGGCAAGCAAATATATGTCATTTTTATTTTTCTTTAAAAATAAATGAATTTATATTCGTCCAAACATAGTGAAGGAGAATATAAAACTATGGGCATTTATTACATTACATACTATCACGTTAGCAGATCACACCATACTATCATGTGTTTTTATCACATTTTACTTACTATCAATGTTATTATACTATCAACATTTATTATTATCGTCCATTATTACATACTATCGCATGCTATTACATACTATCACACATTATAACATACTATCACACATGTTATACATACATCACATGTTATTACATACTATCACACATTATTACATACTATCACACATTATTACATACTATCACATGCTATTACATACTATCACACATTACTACATACTATCAATTATTACATACTATCACATGTTTTTATACTATCACACGTTATTACATACTATCACATGTTATTACATACTTTCACATGTTATCACACATTATTACATACTATCACACATTATTACATACTATCACACATTATCACATATTATTCTATTTCTATGATATAACCAAGTGAAATTTGGCAGAACACCATATATTGTGTTTTTTTTTTCTTTAAAAATTAAATAATTTATATTCGTCCTAACATTGTGAAGGAGAATATAATATACTATCACATGTTATTACATACTATCACATGTTATTACATACTATCACACATTATTACATACTATCACATGCTATTTCATACTATCAACATTACCACATACTATCACACATTATTACATACTATCACATGCTATTACATACTATCACATGTTATTACATACTATCAACATTATCACATACTATCACACATTATTACATACTATTACACATTATTACATACTATCACATGTTATTACATACTATCAACATTATCACATACTATCACATATTATCACATACTATCACACATTATTACATACTATCACATGTTATTACATACTATCACACATTATTACATACTATCACACATTATCACATACTATCACATATTATTCTATTTCTATGATATAACCAAGTGAAATTTGGTTATTTTATGCTTGAAATTAGTCGTCAGATCACTGGCTATAATACAGTACATAAATCAAAATAACTATAAATAATATACCTCGCACACCATTACAGGGCTCACGATGCCATCAATGTATCGTAACATTTTGTGTGTCTGTATCTGATAGGTCGTGTTGAGGGAACCAGTCAATGGAAACTCTATCATCAGTGACAGAACTGTTGTCAGATCCTCAGCTGGGCAATACAATGTGAAGTCCACAAATACTGCTCTTGTTCTGTAATTAGAATCACAGTATCCATAAACAAAAGTAACAGTTACCTCAGTAGCCAAGCCCTATCTACAAACCCCTGACCCAGGGGATATGACAGTCACTACTCTTCCCTTATCCTTTACACCATGCCACTCATCCCCAGTTTTATTTTGCTTCTTTTTGTGATGTTTTAAGCCACACATAACAATTTTTTCAGTTCTACTGTTGTGACCAGTATCAATGAGAAAACCTGGTCACGATGTACCCAGGAAAAACCTTAGATTTTCACAAGTAAACTGGCAAACTTCCTCACAAAATCAGATTCATTTACAGCAGGGCATGTATCCATCTGTATACACGAACTTGATACTCTTTCATTTGCACTATATCCATTCACACTACACACTGATTGATAACAATATGGTCAACTTTTATAATAACAAAAATTAAAAATTAAGAGAAACAGAATCGAAGATCTATATTATAAGCTGAACTAGGAAGAGAGAAAGCTTTTGAACTTTGAATAAAAAAAATGTGAGTTGAAAAAAAAATTGTTTTGAAACATTGCCACTTCATCTCCCCAAAGAGTAGACATATTTGTAATTGTTTCACTGGAAAACAAGTCCCACAACAGCTATAAAAGGCAGATTAGTTATATTGGTTGTCAATGTATATCTGTACCAGCAACGTGAAATGTGCAAAGTCCCAGAGGCTGAATAAAACTCAGACTCTAAACATAGGCATGACATACCAGTAGATGGATTGAATTAAGCCAATCTGGACATGGACTGACTAATATCATATGCACGGACTCATTTTGGACCCTTGCAGACATGGATTAACTCACTTTATACCCCTACAGACATGGACCAACTCACTTTATACCCCTAAAGACATGGACTAACTCATTTTATACTATTACAGACATGGATTAATTCATTCTTTACCCCTACAGATATGGACCAACTCATTTTATACCCCTACAGACATGGACCAACTCATTTTATACCCCTACAGACCTGGACTAACTCATTTTATTCCCCTATAGACTTGGACTAAGTCATTTCATACCCCGTACAGACATGGACTAACTTACTCATTTTAAAGATCCAATATGGGCATATTTATGTCATGTGGACAATCATTTTATCACCTGTATATCTGATTTAGACTAAGGCCTTTACTTACCTCAGGTCAATCCAGTCCCTGCTTTGAAGATCCTGTAGTATTGTCAATGTCTCATTGTAAGTTGTCCCCAGTAACTGCAGGTATCCACCACCCCCGTAACTATATATGTTTCCAGATCGTCTTTTGCTACAGTGTATGAAATAAAAATCAAATGGTAATTGTACGGAAACACTAAAAACAAATGCTGGCCTGCACCATCCATATTTGATTTTTGGGACGTTTTACTAGCATGCAAAAAAAGATGTTTACTGGTAAAACAAACTTATCAATTTATAAAAATACAACATGCAATGAATATCAATTATTTGTATACACTTAAAATGCAATGAATCTTAATTAGTTATATACACTTAAAATGCAATGAATCTTAATCATTTGTAAACACTTAAAATTGGAATCTGTAAATTTACCTTCCAGTGACACTGTCGTCAGAGTATCGCCATGACAAATTCTGTGACTGTGAGATGTTCCAGTAATCTCCATAGTGACTTTTGTCTTCAGTGTAACCTAAACTTCCCTTGCAGGAGAACCCATCAGTGAGGCTAGAGATCCCAGAATGAAGTGGGTGGTCAATAATGGGACATGTCTCAATCAGACCCCGTACTTGTCTCACCCTGGCCACACCCAGGAGGATATGGTTCTCTGTGTAGTTGTTCAATTCATCATAATGTAGCCCCTCTGAGAGAACTGTCTGCGACCAGGTCCAAAACTCATCAATTCTGCAAATATCAAAATAATATATCAATTTTGTGAATTCTTTACCTATGATATTCATCAAACAGTTAATCGTAATAAATGTACAAAAATCTTTAAGCAGGGTTTTCCCTGGGATTTTCAAATGAGGAGTCCATGAACTCCCACAACTACAAAATAAGGAGTCCATTTTGGTAATTTAGGAGTCCATTTGGAGTCCACTTCAATTCGACCAAAATTAAACTGAATGTCAAACGGCACTTTTGTTGATAATTACAGACATCCCATTAGGGAAAATATCAAGAGTACATGTGGAGCATTTATTTTCTGATCATAACTTAATCATGTCGGGAGAGTGAGTAGTTTTTCCGGCACTCATATGTGAAACAAATCATCAGCGCCATTTTTATACATTACTGTAACACCATCGTAATATCCTGGTTTGTTCTTGAACCCTCAGAGTTCCCTTAATTCAATATATAATTATTGTATACATACATGTACTATAGATTAAAGGTTTATAAGAAATTAAATAAAATATAGTTGTTTTAACTACATTTGAAATCATATGGAAAATTTATATTAAAAATCTATAAATTGAAATACAATTACATGTTTTTAGAAATATAGATGCAAAACTGAAAAGTTACTAAATACATGTAGCTTACTAATTGATGCCCCAAATTTATTTATTTGAAAATTATATCCATTTTATCCATTTCAAGTATTAAAGTACTTTATCATATGTATGATTTACATAAAAATTTGTGTAAATAAATCATTTTATATAACTATCATTAGTATTTTCATTATTATTTTTTAATTTCCTTAATTCAAATGAAAGTCGGGTTTGGTATCCCATCTTTAATTTATACTTCCGGAAGTACCCATTAAGTGATGAACGATGTTGTTTTGTTGATTCTAGATCTATATTAGAGGTAAAGATTTTCCTGTTTTATTATTAATAAAATGATGAATTCAGTTTCTTTGTTTTCTTGTGGAATTGCACTAGAACATAAGAAATGAACATAAAAAAGATGCAATCTGGTAGAAATAGGTCGCATGCTTGGTTTATTTACCCAAACGATCTCGAAAGACATCAAGTATTTAACGCGTCCACTAGGATGCAATAGATCTTATTTTAGGCGTCATTTAGGATTTTTACGTGTAAATACGCAGAATTTTTGCGTCAGGGAAAACCCTGTTTAAGTATGCACTGAAGACAGATTTTCTATAATACATTTCTATGACAACAGGGCAAATGATAACACTTACCTGGTAAAATTTTGGAAGGAATAATTTGAATTGGGTAGATTTTGTCTGGTGAATGTATTTTCAATGGTTTCATTGAAGAGGTGCAAACTGTATGGAAAGTTAGAGTAACACAGTGCCATCACTAAGACGAGGTAGAACATGTACGCTATAAACTGTCGTAACATGATGCGCATTCTCTTAACTTTTAATCCATCTTCTTTTGCTCTCAGTAGGGCAAATCCTGCCAGTGGTTTAAATGACATCTCCTGTAAATTAATAAGATATATGTATTTATAGGTTTTCTAAAACATTTCTCTATTTTTCCCTTCAGTCTCGAGCAAAATCATTTTAAAAGGAAAATGTTCTTAAATGGGAACTGAAAAGATTTCTCATTGCTCTCA